>CM021110.1:95292443-95361165 GCA_007115665.2 Sequoiadendron giganteum | reverse complement strand
GAGAGAGAGAGAAGAAGGAAGGGGAAGGGAGAGGGGAGGAGGGGAAGAAGGAGAGAGAGATATATAATCAAGAGGGGGAAGGGAGAGAGGAAGAGGGAAAGAAGGGGAGAGAGAATTAGGAGGGGGAAGGGAGAGTGGAAGAGGGGAAGAAGGGAAGAGAGAGGGAGAGATAATTAGGAGGGGCAAGGGAGAGGGGAAGAGGGGGAGAAGGGGAGAGAGAGAGAGGAGGGGGAAGGAGAGGGGAAGATGGGAAGAGAGAGAGAATTAGGATGGGGAAGGAGAGGGGAAGAGGGGAAGGGGAGAGAGATAGAGAGAATTAGGAGGGGGAAGAAAGAGGGGGGGAGATAGAGAGAGAGAGAGAGGGAAAGGAGGATAGAGGGGGGGGAGAGGGGAAGAGGGAAGGGAGAGAGAGGAAGGAAGGAGAGAGAGGGGAGGGGGAAGGAAGGAAGAGAGATGGAGGGAGGAAGGGAAAGAGGAAGGAGAGAGAGGAAGAGGGAAGAATGGGAGATAGAGGGAGAGGAAAGAGAGAGGAAAAGGATAGAGAGAGAGAGAATTGAGGCGCATGAGAGGGTAGAGAGAGAGAGAATTAGGAGGGGGAAGGGAGAGGGGAGGGAGAGAGAGAGAGAGAGGGGAGGGAGAGGGGAAGAGGGGAAGAAGGGTCTGAGAGAGGGAGAGAGAATTAGGGGGGGAAGGGGGAGGGGAAGAGAGAGAGAGAGGGAGAGGGAGGGAAAGAGAGAATATTTAAATATTTAATATATTAATAATATTAATTAGCTATATAATATTTTATATATTAACTTAATATATATATATATATATAAATATTTATACATTAACTAGAATATATAAATAATATTTAAATATTATACATAATAGTATAATATATTATATATTATACATAATTTTGTAAGAGATTATCATAAATTATAAATTATATATTGAATTATAAACTATATTGTATACTCTCAACTAGATATATTAAAATAAACTACAAATTATTTATTACAATTTTTTAAATCATATATTAAAAATTATATTAGATTTTTTAAAATTATATATAAAATAAATCGGATATTTGATTCAAATCAGATATCTGATTTGAAAATTGCAATTTTTTAAATCATATATTAAAAGCTATATTAGATTTTTTAAATTATATATTAAAAAAATCGTATATCCAATATTTCTGACACAAAACCTACTACCTAGGGATTAGCCTCAGGTTTGCTTTGGAATTTGGCTAAGACATGTCAATCCTAAGAAGTCAACACAAAAAACATGTTTAACAGCTTACCTTGCTTTTCTAGACTTCACCCATGTGGCTGACAACTTTATTTTTACCCTAAATTGATGAATCGAAAAGGGTTTTTAAAAGAGATTCTCAACTTTCTACCAATATAAATTATGCTTTACTTTGAATTTAATAAATAATTATTATTCATTTTCTATTTGAATTACGACTAAAGTCTTGATTGATAGGTTGATTGAAAAACATCTATATCTTTCAAACCATATCACATTTTTTCAATCCAAAACATACGTCACATTCTCTGCTTCGCATACTATAGGATTAAAAAAAAATGAATTTCATGAAGTTTTGACCAAGTTAAGGTGGTCAGACATACGAGTTTATATATTTTTTAAAAGTAATAAAAAAATCATAATTAATTATTTACTCAGAAAAAAAATACAAAAAAATATGCATCACATCGGGACATGAGTCCTCTACTTATATCTAAAATCTTATTAAAAAATATTATCATTTTATTGTGGTTAGGGTGGTCAGACAGACACCTACTTCTTATTTTTTCCCTGAAATTTAAGTACTACTGCATTGAAATTTCAAATTTTCACAAAATAAATTTTTATTTTTTTTAAATATATCTAGTAGTTTAGAAACATTATTCAATTTGCTACAGATTCTATTCTTACATATTTTTTAAATAATATAGATAACTTATTCAAATTTTTACATCAAGTTTCCTAACTTTGATTTTTCTGAATTTCCATTACCACTTAAGGGCCTATTTTTTCCATGATGATCCTGCACATACCCTTTTGTGCCACTATATGGCAAAGCCAGAACCCAGACAGAAAATATTGAGGCATTCAAGGGTTGCTTTAATAGTCTCTTCTTCCTCCAGGAGAGTGAGGAAAGAGTCATCCACAAAATGACCACTAACCAGCTGATTTTGAGAGTTGGGTGATTAAATACCCTTGACACGCCGCTGAGAAACCGCATTGGCCAAGAGGTGGCCAAATCCTTCAGTCGTAAGCACATACAGAGAGGGGGAAAGAGGGCACCCTTACCGGATTGAATGAAAAAGACCAAAGGTAGAAGATTGGCGACCATTGATGGTGATACAAGCTGAGGCATCCACAAAAAGCATACAAATGGCCTGAATGAAATTGGGCCCAAAACCCAAAACTTGCAACATTGCAAGAATAAAAGGCCATTCAATGCGTTCGTGGGCTTTGGAAAAATCAATTTTAACAAAAATGGCTTTCTGGTTTGAATGTTGGGCCCATTCCATACCTTCCCAAATAGCAATAATATTATCCAGAATGAACCTGGATTTGATGAACCCAGTTTGCTCTGGGCACACAATCTACGACAAGAGATGGCGGATTTTCAGAGCCAAAGCCTTGGCAATGATCTTGTAGGAGACGTTGAGAAGCGTGATAGGCCTCTAGTTACATATGTCTTCTAGATCCCTAGACATAGGTATGAATTTTATATTGCCTTTGTTGATTAAGTTTCCTAGAGAATTAACATGAAAAGCTTCTAGGTAAACCTGATGCAAATCCTTCCCAACACAATCCCAGAGGACCTTGTAAAATTCACAAGGAAAGCCATCAATCCTTGGGGCTTTTCCATCGGCCATGCAATCAACAACTTCCTTGTGATCATCGCAAAAAATAAATTGGGCTAAAAAAAGCCTATTTGGCACAACAGAGAGGCAGTCCTGAAGGGTTTGCTATCACACAGGCATGGGTTCCTATGCAGTGAAAACCTACTCATAATGGCACACAAAGGCCTGGAGAATTTCAAGGAGCTCGGAAAGCACCTGCATGTCATCTTTGATTTTTTTGATGCCTAGGGATGAGTGCTTAACACATAATGCCGAAAAAACTCTTTGGAGGCATGATCACCAATTTTCAGCCAATGCAGGGCCGAGCTTTGATCTGTGCACCTCTGGCAGCGTAATTATCAACCACTTGTTTCTTGTGTCTTAAATTTGCCACCTTGACTTGCAATGATGGGGAGAAAGGGCTAGACGCCAAAGCTTCAGTGGCTGAGTGTAGATCAGTGGTGGTCGCTTCATAAGATCACCGATGAAAAATAGCCAGTTGGCGTCCATAAATATGCAAAAATTTAGTCGTGTGTGTGATGGCATCATTCCACTAGGTAATCCAATCTGTTTGATTAGTTGGTCTACACTCTAAATTCCACACTCTACGGATGTGGGTCAGGGTAGGCTTGTGGCAGAGAAAAGACGTGTTCAAAAATAATTGAGTTTTACACATGTGAGGCTGACGTGACTCCCATTCAATGTGAAATGAAATAGGGAAGTGATCAGATAGAGTCACATCCACTAACGGCTTAACTAGCAGAGTAGAGCTGTCAAAAGATAAAAAATATTGAGCCAAGATCATGACATGATCAAGGCGTTTAAATATTTTGTCAGAGTCGGCCCTGTAATTACACCAAGTATGCCAAAGGGAATGAGAATGGCGGCGACCAATATTGGGATCAAAAATCTCCAATTTATTGTGCATGTAAAACCACGCCTCTCGCCAGTTGCCCATCATAATGGTAGGGTACCATCCTTGGCATATGCCATCTCAACCATATTGAAATCCCTGCAGAGTAACCAGGTGGCAACTGGTAAAGAATCAACAATCTAGCACCAAAGCAAAGAGCATTCCACAACATCATTAGAGGCATAGACATTAATAATCCCAAAGGAGTGATTATCAATGTTAAGAAGAATCCAGACGAGCCAATGAGAAGGATCAATCCCATGATCAACAACACAATCATGCCATCATGGGGACAAAAGGGTGATGGCTCCACCACGCCCAACCTCATGCATAGTATAAAACATTTTACTAGCTGGCCAAATAGAATAGAAAATCGAAGCAAGCAAAAAACCAAAAAAATTAACCTCTTGGAGACAAAGCACTTCAATACCAGAATACTTTTGCAAGGTATCCCTAACAGAATACTTTTTGGAGAGGTATGTCAGACTTTGAACATTCCATGAGAGGAAGTTCATGAATGAAACTCCTCCATATTATCGGAATTTGGCTCCTCTTCATTAAGGGAAGAGAAACGATTTTGTAAAAAATCTTGTGGAACTGATCTATTATGAATGGACAGAGAAGAAAATATCCACTCTTCTTGCACATATTCACCCTCTTCTCGTGGTGGAGACTGGCTGCGAGACTGCCTTTGAGCTCTCAACACGGGAGGAGGAATGCTTGGCTGAGCAAACATAACAGCAGTAGGTTGAAGCGTCACCTTTGTCCTGGGTTGCACCAGAGCATTAGCAGCTCCAATAGGAGTGTTTGTCCCCTTCCCTGGAGGGTTTGAAGCGATCTTTGGTGGTTCAGAGGCTTTAGAGGCCGCCTAGAACCAATTGACTTAATTTTCTGGTTTGTAATTGTAGTCCACTTTTCATCAGCCTTAGCAAAAGGCTTCGCCTGACAATTATTTTCAGCATCTTGTGGCAGGGAAGGTGTACGAGGCATTGCCAAAGGGCAGTCCTTAATCTTGTGATCAGTTTACTGACACCTATAGGATGTGTTGGGAAAGTTGAAATAAGTGACTTTTTGGTTATGTCGGAGGGCTCCAATTTGGATATCAACGAATTCTTTCAAATCCTTGGAGAGGTTTATTTCCACACAGACCCGTTTTTGGGGTTGGGCCTGGAAAAACCTATCTGGCTCCACACAAATAGCCCTCCCTAGTGAGGAAGCAATATGATTCAAAAAAGGCACACAAGGCAAAGGCAAGCCAGGGAATTCAATCCAGACCAGAACCTGCAACTTGGTGTCATTTGAGACAGCGAAAACCTGGGTCCACGCTTGGAAAACCAGCAAGGATGACCTAACATACCAGGGACCATGGGCTAAGATAGCCTAGACATGATTGGCTTTTGTGAAGTGGAATAGAAAAAAACCCTTGGTCAAGTTTTGGACCATATCAAGGCGGACCCCATGAGGGACCCAAGCCTTGCTGACTGATTCTTTCAGCACACTTTCCGGGGGAGTCCTCCCAACAAAATAACCCACAAGGGTGTGTTGTTCAAGCCACTGGCAAGCAAAATCAAAATCTGGTAAATGAAAAATCACATCAGCTGGGGAATCGAAGTTCTTACCTCGTGAAATACTTTCAGAACAAACTTCTAAGGACGTTTGTTCAGAGGAGGAGCCATTGAGTTGCGTCATTGAACCGCTAACACCAACATGATTTTTTGGGTTAGAGTTGATTGAAGACATATTAAAACACTAAAACCATAGTAAATGCAGTCGTACACAAGCAAGAAGGGATTCCTGCATAGAATGTACAGTATGATGCAAGACCTGGGCTAAGGGTAACCGCAGAAACTACAAAACCCTAGTAGAGCTCATACACCTCAGTTCACAATATGAACTGGCTCTAATAATGACTGATCTATATCTTTGTTGACCGATGTTTGGGTTGTGCATCTAGCAATTAGATCGAACTAGTGTTAGAACTATAGGTTGCATTGATCAGAAAATATAATGAATATATAAGCATGGATATTGATTAACTTATTTATGCACTCTAATGATCTCTCATACTAGAACTCAATGATATGATATACATGTATATTGAACTAAACTAAGTTGTTGATTACATTAATATATAGAATGCGATGAATGAACTGCAAACATGATTCTTATTATATTTTCTCATGCACTCTAATATATCATCATGTTGAATTAGATATTCATATGGGACTCTTTCCTAGCATAATAGTTGAAATACAAGTGAATCAATAATGGATGCATAATTAAGAAATTGTCGACATTCTAATTGTAATCTTTACAGGAGAGGTGAATCATGACTTAAGTGGTTTGTCTACAAACCCCACCCAGGTTTCCACCCCATGGGCCCAAAGCAAGGGTTGGGAATTCTGCCCCACTGGCTCGAAGCAAGGGTTGGGTCATGGAGGGGTGGGGGTTCCACCTAGGAATTTTTCCCCACAGGCCCTAGATAAGGGTTGGGAAATAGGATGTGGTAGACCTTAGGCCCCTTAAGGATTCCCCTCTCCTGATGGGCTGAGTGACTTTCTTTTTGTTTGCAATCTACAAGTATTGTTATGTCTAATTTTTGGATATTAGATATTAAGGCTTATGTCTAATTTTTGGATATTATATATTAACTTGGTTAATTTGTAGGAATGTGGGTTTGTATATAAATGGTGATGTAGGTATTATTCCAAGATTTTACAATTGCAAGGGACCCTTGGGGTGAGAATAGAGTCTCCAAACCCTTATCATCCAACAACCTTAGAACCAGCCAAGTAAGGAACATTACAGTATCATTTTCCCTCTATGCCACACATGGAAGGATTTCATAAACACAAATTACAAATTTATATCATTTTTTTATGTTTAGAAATAGTTATCATGACATAAAAATTTGCAAGAATGTATCTCTCAAAGTAGGCTTTACAAAAATATAGATTTTCATATATAATTTTTTCTATTTTCAATCAAAATAGATTTTTTATAAAAATTCAAATGCCTCTATTTGATATATGTTAAAAAAAATAAAAAAATAGACACGATGCATTCCCACAATTTTACCATCATTACACCAATTCTATCCCATAAATCCATTTTCAAGAATAATTAAATGAACATTTACTTAATTCATTCATTTGAGATCATTCTTCTAATATTAATTAAATAAATTCTAATATTTAAATAACCAATCAAACATTTCCTCTAGTATAATTATTTGGATAAATTACCCTTATTTATTCAATTAATTTACACCATTTAACCATTTATTCTAATGTTCCTATATTAATTGAATAAATCACATTTATTTAATTGATTCAATCTCTTCCAATATCCTCCCATAAATTTAATAAATAGACCAATATTTATTTAGTTCCTATAAAATTCACCTCATTATTAGTTGAATAAATAAATCAAGTTTAGTCAACTAATTAATCATTTGCACATTTCTTCACCAAATTTTGATTAAAATGATCAAAGGTCAACCTTGCACAAAGCTCCAAAATCTTGCACATGGCTCTAAGTGTAACAAGAACATTTTCAATCTCCACCATTCATCAAGATGTTCAATCAAATATTGATCCTTCATTTCTCCTCCATCCTTCCACTAATCATATGCATCAATCACATGATATCATTTGTCATCTTCTCATTTTATCCTACATGAGAATAAACCCTATCCCTCCATCTCATGAGATCTCATCTCTGCTATCCATTCAATTAATGCAAAATATATAAATTGAACCATTCACAAGCCATTTTTTAAGGAAGAAATGTGGATGCAATGTGGATGCAACAAAGTTATGTTGTAGGATTTGGAACCCACACTCTACTTCAACCATCAATTACTAGTTGGGGCACTCACCTATGGTCATCAAAGGTTTTTGATGGTGAGATATTTCATATTCTTTGTCATTTTTGGATTTATTTTTCTCTAATTCAAAGTGAATTCTTAAATAGTAGGATAGGATTCATATTTTGTGTCATTTCCTATTAACTAATCCTATACTTTTGATTTCACATTAGATTGCACACCTAATGGGATCACATCCCACATCCCAAACTAAGTTATCAGTTTTAATGTTTTGTGGAGGATTTTTATTAAAAAAATCATGGAATTCCTATAATTCCTAGTTTGGTGTATCCACACTATTGAAAAAAATATCTAGATAGTCAATTGGTGGAACCATAGTAACCCATGGTGTATTTTAAAAAAATATCTAGATAGTCAATTGGTGCAACCATAGTAACCCATGGTGTATTTTCAACCTATAAATTTAAAGCCTTAAACCCTAATATTTTAGTGTTGGTAGTTTGTATAATAGTACACCTATAGCCCCTATAGATTATGTGCTCTCTAATGTAGCAAATGTGTAATCATGAAGTTCAAAAATATATTTTGGTGCAAGCAACTCACCTTGTAGGGCATATATTTTAGGAAAATGAAGGTGTTTCAACCTTTGTTTTTTCATAGCATTGGTTACTTAAATATTTAATGATGATAAACTTCCCTTATTATCTTGTAAGTTGCATCTTGCAGTTTCTATTTTTTAGGAGGAATCAAGTTGGAAAGTTTCATTTACAGGTGGAGTTATACATGAAGAAATTTTCTATTTCTATGTTGATTTTGCATGAAATGTGAGTTATCAAGGTGTAGTTATTATTTGGCAGGTGTAGGTTTGCATGTGCAAGTTTAGTGACAATTGACAATTACAATGTTGCATGTGGTGACAATTGGAAAATTATTGTTATGCATGTCAAATGGTTTTGGAAATTTCCCTGTTGCATCTTCAGCCTTTGGCAGTCGATCTAGAAATGTGCAATTTATGCATTGTAAGCTCCTATATATTGATCACTTGTATTTTGGAGACAGTGATGGTTGTTGCAAGTGTTCTATGAAGGAATGTGATATGAATATTATTAGAGTAGTGCGAATTTAAGTTGTGAATGTTGAGTATAAGATTAAAGTGATGTGAATGTCGAGGAAAGCAGAGTATTAGATCTGAATTAGATGAAGTCTGTAAAATCAGTTTATTGGGCTTCATTCGAACTATAATGCATATGATAGATGCAATTGTAACAGTTCAAACTAGGTTGTGAGCCACAATTTCTCCTCTATCTTTTTCTTTGTGGGAATTGAGTCCACTTGCAGTGCGCACTTTTATAAATATACTATAATCGGTTATAATATATTGTGAGCTAATCCTCACCGCGGTTTCTCCCATTTTTGGTTTTCCACATAAAAATCCTAGTGTTCATGTGTTATGTGATGTTGTTGATGTTTCATTCTTTCTTTCTTTACTGCAATTGAATGTGCTAAGTGGATTGGATGTTTAAATGTTTAAATGGTTTAAGATAATATTGATTCACCCCCCTCTCAATATTTTGGGTGTTCAACACACCCAAGAATGCCATGTGTCATCTCTAAAGTCTCTACATGCAGACAAATTGAAACGAAGAACATGCACAAGTATTGATTGGCCAAAAAAGTAACTTGTCAATCATGAAACAACATGCACCTACATGTAACATGCAATGGCATACAACCACATGCAAGGAATACAACTCCAATATTTTATGTAATTATTACGTAGCCTTAATATGCATGGAATCCCACTAGAGAAAATATAGCCAACTGCCAATTTAGAACTCTTTTTTGACTTCTATTCAACCTGACTAGTTTTCATAGTCCTATTTAGCAACTTTCCAAAATCCCACCAAGTGATAACTCCAAAATAAAGGACACATGTCACTATGGAACACCTTTGAGATTTTTTCACAAACACCTCTTCCCAATTGAGCACCCAAGTCACAAGTGGTATAATTTTGTGCTCTCCACCAAACATGTAGGAAGCCAACTTGCAAATAGGTCCCACAAATTGTTATATCAACTTAGAGACATATCACTTAGGATTTAATTAATAAAATATGTAGCAAAGGGACTAATTTAATTAATTAAATAATCTTGGGAATTTCTAAGGTTGAGACACCTTAATCCCAATACTTCATGATAAGGATGAAATTAATACATCATATGGCATAGCTGGGTGATCCCACAATAGTGGTTTACAATTTTTGGCCAAACTGGACACTGAAATTATTATTTTAACTAAATCTTCATATTTAGGTACCTATAGTAGCTAAACCGTGAGGAATTTGAAGATGATGCAAACTAGAGTCTCATCACATTTTATCTATAGATTCTAAAAAAAAAAATCAATCTTTTTGGAATCAGATTGCATTTTTTTTTTCATCTCCCATGAAAACTAGTTTTTTTGATAAAACGACATTTTTAAAAAGTGACGCTCACCGTATACAACATAAAAAAAATTTTATAAAGGATAAAATTCTTTTTTTTTTTAATTTAGATTTGTAACTATGATATCTAGCACTTTCATTTGGTCTCATAGCTTTTTATTGAATATTTTTTCCTTAATCAAGTTTCAAAGTCAAATCAATTGCAATTCAGACATAGGCGGATTGTATACAACATAACTTTTTCTGTATGTATCGAAATTAAAAAAAAAATTAATGGATTGAAGACATCAATACCCAGCTTGAACTTATTTTTTAAAATTTTATTTTGATAATCTGTTATTTTTCCACATGTGCAAAATAGGGAGCTTGATTTTTAGTGAAAAACCTATGTTTAATAAAACTAAAAAAAAACATACATAATAAAAGAAAAAAATATTAAAATTATATTCGTTGGATAGCTCGTTTTGAGGACTACCTGATTCTAGTTGGGTTTGTGAAGATTACTCCATTTTCATCCTCAACCCGAGCTCCGAAGTGCCAATTTTTTTATTTTTTTAATGCTTGAGATGGGGAATGAGGGATAAGGGGGTTCGTTCGAACCCATAGGGGTTCGAGCGAACCTCTTTGAAGGGGTTTGCTCGAACCCCTTTCCTATGAATTTTATTGGTTTTTTTGGCGGCCAAGATTCAAAGAGGTTTGATCGAACCCTGGTTCGAGCGAACCCCTTTTTGGTTTGGTCAAACCATAATGGAAAATAATGGTTAGATTGAAATGGATGAAGAAGATATAGTAGATGTTGGTCTCATGAGATTTCAAAATCAAACTCCCATGACTAAATTTAAACATGAAGTAGTTTTAGGATGTCAAGATGATGTTCATGATTTGATTGGCAAGAATATGGTTGTTTTTTATTGGGGGGGGGAAAGGTTTTGAATGGACCCGAAACCATTTACAATAGGTTTTGAAGGGACTGAAACCCAAACTAAGATGAACAAGCTGCTCAAAGAATAGATTCAATAACACCCAGCAGCGACACAGAGATTCAACCAGCCATAAGCCAACAAACTACCCAAAAAACTACATGGATCTTGAACCTCTTGGTTTTGATGGGACCAACAACCCACTACAACAAGGTTTTGGTAGGGACCTTAAACCCAACAAACCAAGTTTTAACAGGGACTTGAAACCCATTGAATCCACAATCAAGCCATACTCCACCTGGAAAAAAATGGAGTAGAACCTCTTGTAGCACCACCAAACACGAAAATCCAAATCATATTCCACCGTAATAGGAATAGGCTCCCCTCTATAGGAACATATGCCATGTTAAAAACCTTACCACTGTTGCAGCCCCACTGTAACACCAAACAGATCCACCTATAGGAATAGGCAAGAATATGGTTGTTGATCCAAGTGATGAGATGACAATTCAAGGCACCTTGCCTCTTGTGTGTGGATGTAATTTCTTATACGTATTTAGCCAATCATCATATATAATTAAAAATCTAAACAACAATCCTATAGTCTATAATTATTATTTTTTATTAAATAATAATTTTAAAAATTATATTTATTTATTTTCCTATTGGTTTATGTTGGGAGTAATTAGTGCATAAAGGAAATTAATATTTAAGTTTGACAATACATTAAATTCTTGTGATGAAATTTCAACTATATCAATAATGTAAGTCTCATTCAAACATTAATTCGAGGCTCAAATTTCAACTATATTAATGAACACTATTAAAGTCATCATAATAGTCCCTTTTCATTATGAAGTGATAGAGTAAATTAATTATGCTTTTAATTAAATCCTCTTCTATTAAATTTCATAGTTGAATTTTAAAATATTGATTTTTTTAAAAGAAGACTTGCATGAAATATAATTATGTCTTAAATACAATTAATTATATGTTTACAATTTTTTATTCACACTTATTGAAATAGTGCATTATTATCTAATATCACATTATCGTTTCCGCACAAAAAATGGCTAACAAGAACTTAAGTCATCTACAACTCGTAATTACTATAGTAGTGCACTATGTTGTGAATAGGATGTCATTTAATTGCAATCTTAAACATTATTTATTTCATATATCTCCTAAGTCCTTGAAATGTGTTCAACAACACTAGGATTAGGAAGAGAATAATATTTGATGAAATAATCATGTTAATTGACATTTGTAATCAATTGCAAATGTTAGGAGCATGTGAGGGCATCCATTTTGAGTTCCTAAATAATAGGGGCACATGGGGCACCCACATGGTAGGTGACACTCACCTTGAGTTCAGTTAACTATTTGGAGTAAGATATTACACTTCTAAAAGCATGTAAAGATCCTAGGAGTTAGGGTTTGATGTTTGTATGCATGAAGTTCAATTTAGTTTAGTTTAGATCAGTTTAGTTCAATTTAATTCAATTCAGAATCAGTTTAGTTCAGTTCAGCTCAGTTCAGTTATCTTGAGTTAGTTTTAGTTGAATGCTAGTTGACTTCAGTTAACTTGGAATGCATGGCTAATGACTTGAGTTGCATGATAGATAACAAGGACTACCTTTAGTTAACAGGGGATTACCATTCTTGCATGAATGGTGTTGAGAAATGTTTTAGTTAACAAGAAATGACTTGGACCTAGCTTGGGTGCCCAAGTTGGCTTCATAGAATTAACTCCTTTGCATGTTGAGATATTTCAAAAGGCTAAATTAAGTGGGCCCTCTTTTGGGTGCCTACTTTGAGGATGAAGCCTTGAAGATATTTACAAAATAAAGGTTGAGTTGGCACTTCAGTTTGGGATGCCCAAATGCATGAAGATGAGAATTTGACATTGTTCTTCATGACATAACTTTACTTGCAAGAGATAGGTGTACCTTTTAGGGATAGGGCTTGAGCATTGTAATTATAACTCAATTGGAGTTTACAAAGTTGATTAAAGCCTATTTATCTCAAGCAAGTTGAAGAGAGTTATTATCAGTTTTATTATAGGTTGAGAAGAAGTTTTGGTTAAGCCAAGAGAGACATTCTCAAGAAAAAATTGGAGCTATTGTAATCTACTTCAGAGATTGAATAATAGATTAATTCTTGGTAGAGTTTTTTCCCGAAAGGGTTTCTCCACAATATATGTTTGTGTAATCTTTCTAATATCCTATCTAATTCTTCTATCAACTTATGTAGATATATTCTACAAATAGTAAAATAGATTAACTAGATAACCACCCACAAAGAATCTGTAACAAAGGAAAATCATATTTAGATTAGAAATATTAAAGTTGTACAAAGTATTAAGCTAAGAAAACTCCTCAATTTTCAACACACTATATATGCAATCTAATAGTCACAAACCTTCACTCTAACTACAATTTCAATGATCAAATCATCGATATGAGCCAAATACAATGTGATCATGCATAATTATTGATCTAAAAATCATGTTGACATGACTTTAATTTGGAGCTATTTAAATTCACAACTAAATATATTCTAACAATTCTATTATCCTTGATAAAAATAATTACTATTTCACAATCTTTATCTCCATTAAATACACAAACTAATCAATGGAAAGAACCTTAACACAATACATTTCTTATTTTATTACGCCGAAGGCATATCCTATTTGAAAAAGGCAAAGCTAATTTTGCCTATCAATGATTGATATCAATTTGTTTGCTATTAAACGAATCTCAGTCATTCATCATTTTTCTAAAAGTTTTTTATTAATGTTGTACCATTCATTATGGTGTCTGGTCAAATCATGGCACGAGGAGTGAGGCGGTTAATTCATCATTTTGCGGGGAAGTTTCCACATTATAGAAATTACTAATTGCATGCCTACCCGTATAAAGGAAGGACAGAGAAGTGAAAATCTATTGGTGAATATTCTGCGTTTTTACATATTGAGAATTTAATATTGCTTTAGTGAATTTAATGTAAGAAAATAGTGTTTTTTTATCAATTATTTTTTATTTTTAATAATTATAATAGTTTTATATAGGGGAAGCGTACTAGTAGCCATCAGGGCTAACTTCGCGCATTCGTGCAGAGTGCAAAATAGGTCTGATTTCAAAAGTTTTTTTTTGGACTTCTTCATAAGCAAGTTAGGACCTTAAAAAGAAAAATTTGGCTTTTGGGTATTTAAAACGCACCTTGTGGAACTCGTAAAGCGAAAGGTGTTCAAAAAGGGTGTTTTAAAACCTTCATCCCATACATCTTTACCACTTCTCCAATACCCGTTCATTAGACAAACAATAAAAACTCACAAAAATTTGAAGTGTTTTCAATAGTTAAAAAGGTGTTCTCAATAGTTTTCAATGTGTTTTATTTTATTTTTGTCAACTACACATTCAGTAGTGAACATATTTATATTTATATTATCATATTTTTATATAATACAAGTAATTTCAACGACATGATATATATCAAAAAATATAAATATAATAAATAATATATTATATTAAATAGTAATAATATTAATTATAATAGTTACATATTTTAATTTAATCAAATTTGTTATATAATATATATATTAATTATAATAAATTTATATTATATAGAATCTAAACAAATTGACTATGTTAATTAAATTTGTGTTATATACAAATATGTATTTCTTATAATAAAAATAAAGTAGAATTTATGTTAGCTTAAATTTAAGAAAGGATTATGGAACATTTTTATATATATTATGGAATTATTTTTACGTGTCACCTTTTTCCTTTGCCTGTTGAAAATTTGATGGAATTGCTATTTTATATTTTTAATTCGAAGTTAAAATAATTTCTAAATTAAACAATTTTTTATATAATCAAATGTTAGCACAACTTTTCATCCACACTTTATCAATATTTCATTTGATAGATATAAATTACTAAAATATAAATTACATTATATATTATACTTACATTTATTATTATACATAAAATTTGATGATATAAATTCTACAATTATAAATAAATCTATAATTAAATAATAAATATACATAATATCAAATATATACTTTTGTACTATAAACTTTTTTCAAAATATATTTACTAATTTACATTCTATTAAACATTATATACTAATAAATATAAATATATTATATTTATAAAATAAACATAACAAGATAATGAGCATATAAATATTAAACATATATCATCAAATAATAAATATAAATAACTATTCACTTTATAATTTTACAATATAATAATTTATTAAAATTTACTTAAAAATTTACATTATATTAGATATTATATAATAAGAAACATAAATATTTCTATATTTTATTTATAAAATAAATATAATTACATAACAAATATATATATAAACATTCTACTATAAGTATATCATACATGATATATTTAATTTAAATATATACTTTTATAATATAATATTTCAATTATAATATATAAACATAGAATTTTACTCTTTTAGTTTTAAACTTATATTTAAATTTGGAATTATTTTAATTTTGTGTCTATTTAAATTGAAACTACAATAATATGTAATGGTATAAGCCCCCCTCTTCTCTCTCCCTCTACCCATCTCTCCCCTTTTCTCCCCCTCCCTCTCTCTATCTCTTGCCATCTCTCCCTCACTCCCTCCCTATCCCCATATCTCTTTATCGTACCTCTCTTTATTTGTCACTTTATCTCTCCCTCTCCCACTATATCTCCTGATATCTCTATCTCTTTATCACTCTATTGATATCTCTCTCTCTCCCTCTCCCTCTTCCTCTATATCTTTCTCTTTCTTTGTCTTTATCTCTCCCTCTCTCTATTGTATAAGAAAAACATTAGTGTATTGATAATGAAATTTAATTATTTTCCTAATTGTTTTTCTCATTATCAGATGTATTGCACAAATATATTAAAAAAAATACAACAAAATTTTTCATAATTAACATTTACTTCGGCGTACCCATTGCACACCAAGGTGTGATTGCTAGTATTAACAAATGTATTGGATAAGATTTAAAAGCTGAATTTAGGGAAGAGATGCTAATAGAAATAGTGGAACATAGCACTTTATTCATTTTCATCTTTTCTATATTTAAGAGAATTGTATTGAACGTTGGGTGCGTATTGGGTACGTTTTCTAATTAGCCGGGCAAAAAAGTCTTGCGTAACAAATGGGTTTACAATGTACGGGGAGAGGCAAAATATCTGGCAGTGTCAAGCAAGCCAATTCAGTAAAATTTCCTACGAAAATTTGGTTTCCAAAACTTTGGTGGACTGACTTAACCTCACTTTCCAAGAAATTGTTCACTACTGTGACCTGCAACTTTCTCTGTCGGCCATTATCAATAGCTTTAGCTTTCGGGGTCAAGTCAGGATAAGACTAGACTTGACTCAAAAAGGCTTATTACAAATCGTTCAGCTGGAAGTTATAAATTAGTGGGTATCTATAAAAAAAAACTTCAAGTTCTGGTAGAGCTGGGCAGCTAAGGTGGTCTGTGAGAAGGGACTAAGGATGAAGATGAGCAAGTCAGATAAGGTAGTCTGTTCTGTGGTGGGGTTGTTGGGTTTGATAGCTGCTATTTTGGGCTTCGTTGCAGAGGCCAAACATGTCAGGGTAAATGTCATTATCTCAAGTTTTTATTGTTTCAGTATATCATATATTTTATCTTCTTTCTTTTCTTCTTGAACAACCACCTCAAGGGAGGTTAATAACCATTTTGTTATACAGCTTGAGCAGGTACAATGGACATTGGATGGGAGTTGCTTATATCCCAAAACTTCTGCTGCAGTATTGGGCATAACTGCGGCTGTTGCCCTACTTGTGGCTCAAGTTATTGCAAATTCTGTGGCTGGTTGTGTTTGTTGTACATGTGGGGATCCAAATCCTCCAAACTGCAACAGAACTATTGCCATTGTCTGCTTTGCTGTTTCATGGTGAGTTATTGTAAAAAGGACAATATTTTGCTTTGGAATGACAAGAGAGTGCCCTTGAGTAGTAAATGATCTCCATAGACTGATCTTGTTTGTATTTCCATTTATACATTATATCTTTTTTACCATATTTTGTGAATTGATCTAGGTTTCCATTTCAATTCTATGCAGATTAAAATTAGAGATGTAAATGTTAATATTATTATTATTATTAAATAAAGTATTAAATAGTATAAAAGTTTCTAGATTCTATTGGGTATGTTTATTAGAGTTCGACGTTTCAAATCACATTCAAAGATCTATTATAAAGAAGATAAGAGTGATAAATTGGATTGTAGAATTAGCTTTAAGATTCACCATTAATTGTTTTTTACAATCCAATTCATCACTTTCCTCTTCCTCATGATGGATCATTGAGTGTGATTCAAAACATCGATCTAAAAAAACATACACAATTGAATCCAGAAACTTTCATACTATTTTCTTGATTTGGGTTTCCATTTCAATTTATGCGGATTAAAAGTAGAGATGTGAAAGTTAATATTATCATCAAACAAAGTATTAGATAGTATAAAAGTTACTAGATTCAATTGTGCATGTTTTTTTTCGCCTTAAGATTCATCATTAGGTTTTTCTACAATCCAATTCATCACTCTCCTCTTCCCGATAATGGATCATTGAATGTGATTCGAAACGTCAATCTAAAAAAACATACACATTTGAATCTAAAAACTTTCATACTGTTATATTCATAAATTGTAGAAAAATTATACCTACTAAAATATTAAATTATTTAATAAAGAGAATCCTACCATTCATCTTCAAATAGTAATAAAACCTTAATATAGTAGGTTTTGCTATAATAAGAAAGGTATTGATCATATGTCTTACATTAAGAGATGAATCTAGAGTCTTAATTGTCTAGAAATATCCTAATGTGATCTTTATGTATATAGATCTCTGAACTTTTTATGCTTTTGACTATGTACTATATATTTAGGTGATTCATAAGTTATAGAGAACTGTTTTGACAGTTTAGTTTTAGTGGAATATTATTATTATTTTTCCAATCAATGGGAAAAGAGTGCCCTTGGTTAATATTAGATCTTTGTGTTTTATCTTGGCTTTTATTTTCACGCATATATTATATTAAATATCATTAATAAGATCTAGGTTTCCATGTCAATTTATTCATATCTTTTATAAAAGGGAATTGTATATTAATCTAATAATGGAATTTTATGGTTCATTTTCAAATGGTGAAATATGATTTCAATACAAAAAAGGTGATTATAGTAAGAAAGGTTTCGACCTTATATAATAAGATCTTTGATTGAACAAAAATATCATTACATGTGATTTTTTAATCTACATATATTGTGTCTAATAGCATATGATTTCATACACTTTTATTAATTTAATAAATCTGATATTAATGTAGAAGATTAATATTATATTAAAAAGTAATAATTTATAATGAGAAGTTGAATTATTGAAAATCTATTTTATGTGTTTTGTGCATAGTCTAATTATATGTAGAATGTTTATATTTTCATTATGATTTATTCAAGTGAATTTTAATGATAATTTCTTTTTCATCGCATACCAAAATTAGTTATTACATTTAGAAATGAAGCTTTGGTTTTGAATATATTGTCCAAAATTAATAGGAGATGAATGGATTGGGTGTTTTATATGTCTTGCACAAATTATTGTTGTTTAGTTGGATTTAATTGACTATGGTTTTGTATGGGATGCATTGCACACTAATTTCTCATTTAGTTTTGTTATTTGTGATTTTCACACAATATACGATCTTTATAATTTATTTTTCTTATGTAATTAAATATTGTATTAACCTTCTATAATTCCTTCTAGTCACTAGATAAAGGGTTTTGAAGTAGTACAATTTTTCAATGGACAACAACTCTATTTTTAGATTTTTACTTGTCAATCATCAAGCTAATGCAATAATACAATAACATTTCATGTAAAATGGGAAGATAACCCTTTCTTATTTATATATTTACAGGATTACTTCCACAATTGCATTTATCTTACTTATTGTTGGGGCTATTATTAGTAGCAAACAAAATGAAGATGTAACATCAAGTGAATATTGCAAAGTTGTAAAGTCAGGGGTGTTTGCAAGTGGGGCAGCTCTAGCCTTAGTTACTATTACTCTTACCATTGTGTACTATTTTAAAGCATCTACTATAAGGAATTCTTCTCAATTTAACCCTCATAATTATAATATTTCTATGGCCCAACCACAATATGGATACCCCAATCTTGATGCAAGAGCATCTAAAGTGTGAGATCAATATTACATCACTAAAAAAGGTCATGTTTGTTTTATTTTATAGGTTTTCAAATAAATTTTGATTGCACCCACTATAAAAGAATCTTTCAGCTTAAACTTAAGAGTATTTAGTAATCTTAGATATAAGAAGTTATCTTAAGAGAGAGTTTGGTAGATATTTAAAGAGCACCATATTCTATATTAGCTCAAAATATTGTAATCAAGAGTTTACACACCAATCATGCTTGGATACTTTATATTCAAGGACTATGGTTCATTCTATTGAAAGACCTTCTAGTAAGACTCTAAACATAATTATGGATATGAATCAATACTGTCATTGTTCCATCTATTTGTTGTGCCACTTTATTTTTATCATGCAGTGTTTGTTATATTGGCTATATGGTTGGATAATCCTTCATCCATGATTGCAACAAGTGATATCAAAGAATGATTTTAGATTCTAAGGATGTTAAGTGGTATCCAAATAATTTTTTAATCCTAATAAAGGAAAGAGATTGTGTGAGTGCATCAAATGGTAATAGATTTCTTCCAATACTGTGTTTGACAAAAGGTATCAAGGGGATTATCCTTATAAATAAATCACCAAAAATTAAGGTAGTTTGTAAAGGAAAATTATAAATAGGTCACTAAACATGAGATAGTTTGCATCAAATAAAAAAAGTAAGTTTCCTCCATTAAGAGTAGAGGTAGCTTGGTTTTAAGGTATTGTTCATATTGTTACAAGGATAGAAGAAATATTTGAGATGATGAGGAATGTTAAGATTTAATCATATATTGTTGAATAAGATAGAAGAAGGGATCATAATCCTATATGTGAGGAGAGTGATGAATAAAATGAACTTGAAGAATAATGAACGAGAATACACAAATTGCTAAATTAAATATGGAAGAATAAGAGGCATAATATATGAATTGGGTAAAGAAGTTGAATAAATTAAATAAATAAATTGATTGATAAATTGGATAAATAATATAAAAGAATATTTTGAGTGTGAAGAAATTGTAGATTTTAAAATTATTAAGTATGCCAAGAAAAAAATGGGCGTACTCCAATATGGTAGGGGGAGCTAGAATTGGAAAGGAGTATGAGAGGAAAGGAAAATATAGAGAAAAGAGATATGTTATATTAATGTTCAAAATTAAATTTATACCCGTAGATTACCAGTTAGAGTTATTAAAAATATTTTAAAATTAAGACAAAAGGAGAAGAATGTTTAATATTATACTAAACAAAGTTTTATAGCATGATAATTAAAACTAAACATAGAGAAGTTGACTAAGAAAAAGTGGCAATATTCATAAAAGAATTGAGAAAATCTATAAAAGAGGAATTGAATATGGTAAGATAGTAGATAGTTGAATAAGTATACTAGTTTGTATTGAAAGTAGAAGAAAAGTTAAACAAAATATTTGAGATAAGATAAAATAATTAAACTAGAGTAAAATGTGGTAGATTTCAAAGACAAAGACTTCAAACAAAACATAGAAGAAATTATAATGAATATATTGAGGTTATATATAGTGACAGTTCATACTATGTAACAAATGAACTAATAGATATCAATGAAGTAGAAGAAGTTGCGGTATAGGTGGTGGAAGATCATTTATATGAACTTATTTTGAATGTCAAATAGAAGAATATTAGGCATTTTGATTTCCCCAAGCTCAAGGAAATAATAGTACAGAATATTAGAAGGAAACAAAAGAGTTGCACATGTACATGAAGAATCAAGTGGATCACAAAACCATGTAAATGAAATAGAAAGAGGTAATGCAATGCCCCGCCACATAACCTTAGAGGAAGTTGCAACAACTACAAAAGCGTACATTTTTTTTCTTTTAAAGTGCAATAATAACATGAAAGATGCACTACACTATCAAGACATCCTCTAAGGCACATGACTAAGGTTACATCTGAATTCGATAACATAAACATTACTCATTCATAGCATATAATTAATTACTTATGAATTTGAAGTACATACATTCAAAGCATTATAATTTCATTACATAGAATAGAAATAAATCAAGATCCAAATATTACATTAAGTTTCAAATAGTGTTTACAATACTCATTATGAGAATGAGGAAGATCATACATAAGTGTTACAATTTACATGAGACCTCCTCAAACACAATTGAGGAGTAATAAATTACAAAGTCTAACTAAAACAATACATCATATGAAAGGATCATATCAACTGGTATCCACGAGCTCTCCAATTGGAAGATCTCGCCACATGAACAGAAGAAGGGGACCCAACGAAGTAAGGTGCACGTTCCATCTAGCCAAGTGGTACCCAAAGAGCCACCCTCGTGCTAGGAGATAGTAACAAGGTTCCCTAGGCAAGACCATCTACCACTAGACACAAGCTAACACATAACTGAACTTAACAAATACCACTATACAACACTAACTCATTGGGTACAATGTTTCCAGAGTTAAATAATTAAATAAATTAGTAAACCCAACATACTGTTGACATAAGAGGATTCTCACCACAAAGCTACATGGGTTACCTCAGAAGATCTTCCTAGACCCCGACCCCCATCGAGAGTCACTCTCCTACTGTCAACACACGAAATCAAATCCACAACACAAAGGTAACTAGTGCATGCATATAGATATTCAATCCTCATCCAAAACATAAAGACATCACATCCCCATTCGTGGAAACCAGTTGATTTACTAAAACTAACAATACGCACTATCCAAAGGAAATCCAAAAAGGCTGACAATAAATTACAACAACCCCCAAATCTAAAATTCTCACATCTGGAAGTCTTACTAATGCTTCTAAACAAATTTCCCCAAAATAAGAACAAAAGAAATTTTATACAAGAGGCAATAAAACTACTCTTCAATTCCTTGATTACTTTTAATAAAATACCAATTTCTTTACAAGAAATTTAATAATACACAACTCCAAATCATCTAACTTAAATTAATTTACCATTTCCAATTATACAAAAATCAAACTTCCTCTATAAAATCATTTCCTTCAATTTATCTAATCATGCATTTAATGCATGCACCCAATTTACAAAATCATTTAAAGAAATATATATATATATATATATATATATATATATATATATATATATATATATATATATTTAATTATATATATACATTGCATATATAATTATACATAATTAAATATATTATTTAAATGTCTTAACTTAACTTACAAATCCCAAATAAATTAATTAAAAACAAATAAATTTAAAGATATAAATATATATAAAAACTTTTATATATATATATATATTTCCAATTTAAAATAATTTACAATCATATAAACCAAATCCCATTTATTCATACCATAGGCGGACAGAGTTCCAAGTCAGTTCGCATATTTTAGCAAGTATCGTCGGTTGTCCATCAGCTATCCTCTCCTATGGAGGATGCGTTGTTGTGGGGCAGCGCCTCTCCACAATTTTGTGGAGGACGCTGCCTCACGGCAGTCGCACCCTCCCCATGACTGCAGCGGTGGGGATTATCCCCACTGTCTCCCTTGAATTTTAAACTAATTTTTTTTTAAGAAAAACAAGAAACAAAGCCTGCAATCCCAAAACTCGCGTATGAAAAACGTACAGGGATTTTTAATTAAAAATTAAAATCTTTTCAGAAGATTTACAAACATACAACATATATATATATATATATATATATATAAACAAACAAACAATTGTTTTCAATTAGTCAAAATAGTTTCACAAATTTTCTCATGAAAAATATATACAAAAAAAATCTCGAGAAAAGCAAGTTGTACGAAAATTTTCTACATAAGCAATTTTTCCCCAAATTAATTCTATAGGGAAGATATATAAATTTTACAGAGGAATTACACAATTTCAACAAAGGTTTTCAGATTTGTCCAGACGAACAAATCTAAAAGAGGAGAAACAATAAATTTCTACAAATGACATTTTTAAGAAAATTTCCCAAGTAGTTTTTCTATTCAATTTTTTTACAAAGAGTTTAATTTTTTCCCAACAAAAAAAATTCAGATCCCCAATATTTTCTTCTGGATTCTTCATTGTCTACAACAATCTCAATTTAAAACTTGCAATAGATTCAACATAAGATTTCATTTCTACAGAAGATCTATTTTTTACAAAAGATTTCACACACGGGATTTTCAATTTTAACAAAAACTCTAAAGCTTTAAAATTTGTGCAGACAATATTTTTCCAGACAGCTATCTAATCTAAGACACTTTTTCCAAAATAAATTTAACTAGATTAAAAGAGGAACTTGAAATCCAACACCTGAGAAGATGTGAATTGACGTAGAGCCTCTTCCACATATCCAAACTTTTTTTCTAGATCAACTAGAGCTTCCTCCAGAAACAAATAAAATTCCAAAACACAAGAACTTTGACTGTATTTTTCCCAAAATTTCAACAACCGTATGCAAAAACCAAAAAACTTCCTTTTCTAAAACCTTTCCCCCACACAAATATTCTCTATCCTTCTTCCGTGAAGAAGCTTCTCACCTCCCAAAGTTACAGCCAAAAAAAATTTCATGAATAAATTTTCTCAACAACCCTCATCAATACTTTCCAACACATGTTGAAAGCAAAATATCTTTTAAAATCAAATTGCACCAAATCGTCAAGATATTTTTTTTTAAATTAAAACATTTAGTAATTTCTAAAATACTTAGTATTTCTAATTTAATCTTAATTCAACTAATCTAATTAATTAATAAAATAAGTATAATCCTAAGATTTAATTATTTTACCAATTAGATTAAATTAATTAATTAATTAATTACCATCTTCTAACATTATAAACCAGATTAATTTAATAATCAACTAAAATATTTGAATCCATTATTTACCTTTTACAAACTTTGCAACATAAATAATTTCAAGGCAAAATTGAACAACACCTAACAAAAAAATCCAACTAGAACCGACAACACACTAAGACTAGGGTGGTGGCTTGACACAGGAAACCTAGCTACTATCTTTCAATCAACATTACCGTTGGGCAATGGACACGCTCAAACCTGTGAAGCTAGGTGGAGTCAATGTCATGTACCTGCAAACCTATAAACAAGGCATATATCAAACATGCATATATATATATCATAATAAGACACGCCATGAAGAGAGAATTGCGGAATCGTAGGGCACTCGAAAGCGAGTGGTGCAATTTCGTCCCCTTCACCAATACAATGTCACAAAACTAACGATTCTAACATCAATAATCTACTCATATGCATATAACAATATTAATTCAAATAACCATTATGCTAATCAAAAGCATGTCATAATGATAACATCAAAATAAGGTACCATCACATCATAATATTAAATCCACATTAGCGATACAAAATAACAAAACATCATAGTCTATCAATGTCAAGGTACTAACAAAAAATATAAGCATAATGAAGACACACACTGTCTGAACATAAGAGCAAAACTGAGGGGTGTTACAACTAAGTCATTGATAATGAAGATATTTTTATTGAAACTTGATGATGTTGATCTAGGCATGAATTAGCCTAGAGAAGAAGTATATTCAAAATAATATATGAGACTACAAGTTGGTTTTGTAGAGTTATCATTGATAGTATTAGTATTAATAATCTATGTCAAATAAAATGGTTGATAAGTTGAAGCCAAAAATGATAGAACATTGTATTCTACATAGAATTTCATGGTTATAGAAAGAAAATAAGGCATTAGTGAATTAGTAATTCCTAATCAATCTCGAGATGTGATTATATTATGATTAGGAATAAGTGCATGAAAATAAGAAACAAAAGGGGCTAAATAATGACCACTTTTTTATTTGAAATCAGCTAAACCAAAACTTGGATGCATAAATCAAGATACATTCACTCAAAATTTAAAGTTGTGATTAGGACAAAAATTATTATACTCTAAATCTAGTTACTAAAATAATAATCTATCTAAAAAATAGTTAATATTAAGAGTCTCAATTATTAAATTTATGCAAAAGTGTTCCTAGTGTTCTTATTTTATTATTAAGTGAAAGCATAAATCCATGTCCCACTTGTGGTACACATGCCAATTTAACATTCATATAAAATAGTGTGCCAAAATTTTGAGACACAAGGAAAGATATATAAATTTCACTGTAGATAGCATTCTTGACATTTATATGTGTTTCCCTTAAACACTTAATGTAGTATTATTTTTCCTCTATGCCACATGGAAGGATTTCATTAAACACACATTATAAATGTATATCATTTTTTCTATGTTTAGAAAAAAGTTTTCATGACATGAAATTTTACAAGAATGTATCTCTCAAAGTAGGCTTTACAAAAATATAGATTTTCATATATATTTTTTTCTATTTTCTAATCATTTAAATAGATTTTTTACAATAAGTCAAATACCTCTATTTGATATATGTTAAAAATAAAAAATACAGACACCTAAAATGCATTCCCACATTTTTACCATCACTACACCAGTTTTATCCCACATATTCATTTTCAAGAATAATTAAATGATCAATATTTATTTAATTCATTCATTTGAGATCATTCTTCTAATATTAATTAAATAAATTTTAATATTTAATTAACCAATCAAACATTTCCTCTAATATTAATCAGATAAATTAACCTTATTTATTCAATTAATTTAAATCATTTAACCCTTTTTTCTACTGTTCTCACATTAATTGAATAAATTACATTTACTTAATTGGTTCAATGATTTTTCCAATATCCTCCCATAAATTTAATAAACTTGGACCAATCTTTATTTAATTCTTATAAAATCAACCTCGTCATAAGTTGAATAAATAAATCAAGTTTAGCTAACTAATTAATCATTGTGCACATTCCTCCACCAAATTTTGATTAAAATTTAATCAAAGTTCAGCCCATTACAAAGCTCCAAAATCTTGCACATGGCTCTAAGTGCAAAAAAGACATTTTCAATCTCCACCATTCATCAAGATTTGATCAAATATTGATCCTTCATTTCTCCTCCATCCTTACACTAATCATGTGCACTAATCACACGATGTCAATTGTCATATTCTCATTCTCTCCTACATGACAATAAACCCTATCCCTCCATCTCATGAGATCTCATCTCATCTATCCATTCAATTAATGCAAACACCACATAGAAAGCATCTTGCGTCTTGTGCCTACCAAAGGAAATATCTAACTATGGGATTTTCTTAGTGCATGGAATGGTAAAACTATTAGCCACTATAATATTGAATCTATTTAAATTGTCTATTTGTAATTCTCTTCTAGCAACCAACCCTTCATCAATGAAGTTATGTGTTGCTCTACTAGTGATAAGAACTATAACTTTGTACCTCTACAAAACTCCCATTGCTTAGAAAGGATGATATTTAGGAACACCTAACAAGGTTGCAAGCACACCCCTTTAATGTTCACCTTATTTTATTTCTAGTTCAGGTTCACATTTATCTACTTCGAGCTCCAATTATTTCTCCTCATCAAGCATTACTTCTTTGTAATGTACTTGGCCTTTTCCCAAACAATGATGTCCATTCATAGTGAGCCATAATAATATTCTCTATGTTAGAGAGTTATGTCCTACATACCTTAATAGAATTAAGTTATACCATAACAACATGGATTGAAAATAAAGGGGAAACTAGGTAACACCATAGTGTGTGACTAAATTTGTGTATTTATGTTCCTTTTTCACCATTGCATAGAAATAATGTGATGAGTTGGGTTCTCTCTTTTCTTATTCATTTGGTAATTCATCCCAATTGGGAATAATATGCCCCATCACTTCCCTTCTATAATCTTGGGTTTGGTGAATGAACATTTCATAGTTCTCATAACTTTAATAAGAACCTTTGGATGCTTTGTGAGCATAATCCAATCCTCTAATATTGATGTATGATCCTTTGCCTCCACTCTTATCTTGAGGGACATTGTTTTCTCCATTTCTCTATAGTCCTACATCTATTATGTCCTATTTGACTTGTTCTATATGAACTATGCAATGCATTAAACTAAAGATCCCCCACATATAGTAGTGGGTTATATTTGGTTTCATAAGGAAATGTATACAACTAATTTCTCATGTATGAAGTGGAATTATAAAAAATAGAGAAAAATTGTTGAGGCATTTCCATGGAGGATGGAAGATCACAATATATCTGTATAAATTAAAAATTTAAAAAGTATTCCCTTAAAAATAAATCATAGACCTTCATTTGGGGTATATATTAATATATATGAATATGAGTATGTTATATAAATATATATCTATATATCTATATATATAATTGTTAATATATATGTGTGATTAGCAAATAATAATAACAAAAGGACTTGAATCCCACCTCAAAATTTTGGCCTAAGCCTCTTGGGCAAATCAAGCATTCCATTTGAGTATACAAGGAGTATATTTTATCTTAATATTAGATTAGGGTATTCATCCCTTCCCTTGAATTGATAATTTATTTGATTGAACAACTATTGTATAATTAAGTGGATTAACATAATCTTTCTTAGATGTGCCATAAACCCCATCCCCGAATGCCTGAGTACTGGGAGCATTCTTCATTTCCCAAATTGCCTACATACCCTGCTTTTGAATGGGATAAAGGCATAAAATATGTAGTTCTATTTTTTACTCTAAGTTTGATGTGAACTGTTATCTGGGTACGCAACCCTTTCTAGGGCCCCCTCTTCCCTAGATAGTTTTCTACAACTACCACCCACGAAGGGAAATAATAAATATAAGTAAATAGCCTCTAGAAGGTAAGCCTAATGCCTGAAGTCTGAACTTAGGCAACTGCAAATAACCTTTTAGAGCACATCCATGGACATCGATGATCAACATGATTACCCTTTGACATCAATGGCAATAATTATAACAATCTCCCCCTTTCTCATTGATGGCAACACACATTGTGAGAAACTCAATGACAACTCTTGAAAAACTTTGAAACAACTCTAAAAATGAAAATGGCAACACGATTCACAACTCTAAAAATGGAAACACTATTCACACTATTATGGAATACCTCACAAAAGTGCACAAAATTCAATTTCTATGGATTAATGATGGGAAACATGTTAAAAAAGAGTGCATTACACTATTCCAACAATTGAACTTAGGCAAGATTTTTTTCCAAATAATCGAAACACTAAATTAAACCCTAACACTACAAATAATTCATGAGTAATGAAATGGTTCAAAGGTAAAGAAACAATGTAAAATATTAATTTATTATAATCCTTGTCCACATTCATATTTCATTCCATAACTCTTTTTAAAATTAATTATATTTTACAAAAGCATAAATATAATCATACAAATCCATAAAATATGACTTGTATTCCCAATAAGAATAACCAAGCTACGTAACATTATTGTATACTAACATTTGACTAATCTTTAAAAAACTTGTTGGTGATTGCTTCCCAAAATAAAAACAAAATATTAAGCCTATAATATCTAGGGGAGAAGACTAGTCGAGCGTATTCAATAGTTGTGATCTAGTATTTGATGGTTTATTGTTCAATATTTCAAATAGTATAGCACTTGTAGTTGTGACTTTACAATTTTTTGTATTGATCATGAGTACTCATAATTGAATGAAATATATTCTTTAGATATAAAAGGAAACAAATCATGTGATGCCACATCAATTCTCCTTTATCTCTTACTCTTTCCGCCTTTATCTATATCTTCCTATCTCTCCCTCTTGATATCCTTATCTCTTCCTCTCTCTCCCTCTCTCCCTATCACTCCCTCTTTCTATATCTCTCTACTTATCTCTCCTCTCTCTATTTCTCTCCCCATCTCTCTCCCTCACTCCCTCCCTATCCCCCTATATATCTCTTTATATCTACCTCTCTCACATTTCTCTTCCCATATATCTCTAACTTTATTTCTCTTCCCATATATCTTTCTGTCCCTCTCTCTATCTCCTCCTATTTCCCTCTCCCTCTCTCTATCTCCTCCTATTTCCCTCTCCCTCTCTTTGTCGCTATTTTTCTACCTATATAGTTTCTCTCTATTTTCCTATCTCTCTATCTCTCTCCCTCTCCCCCTCTCTATATCTCCTTATATCTCTCTACCACTCTATCTCACCACCTATATGTCTCTATGCCTCTCTCCCTCTCCCTCTCCCTCTATATCTATCTATCTCTTCCTCTCTCTCTCTCTCTCTCTTTATCTCCCTATTTCTCTCTATCTCTCCATGTCTCATTGTTTATTTGTATCATTTCTCTCTCTCCCTCTCTATCCATCCATCTCTCTCTCTCTCTCCCCCTTTCCCTCTTCTTAGACCTAGGAGGGTATTTCTAGAGGTAATCTTTAATAAGATTTTATCATAACTAAAAGATAGATAAATTGAAGACACAAAAACAATATCTAATACACGCCTAAACTAAACAGTTGTCACTAGACCAAGGACTAACCTATTGCACATATAACCTCTATTGAGCTAATAAAGATATCATTGCATAAGTGAAAGATGAAGGTATGCAGGACATGACTCTCTAACATAAAGAAAATTATTATGGATCATTATGAATGTTTCCTTTGAGAAATAATTGAATCTCAAAATGCATGTACAAACTACAATCAACTCCTAAACTATAGGTTAAAGAAGTTTTTTTTTTATAATATGATGGGTCATAAGTTTCCAATATCAGTGCCTTAGTTATAGGGCGAATGAGTCCCTGTACACACCTTCTCAACCAAATTTTTGAGTGATTTCTAGTGTTTGATTTGTGTTTATGTCCTTGTTATCAAACCCTAATCTAGGACCCATTCATCATAGGGCGAATGAGTCCCTGTATAGATTTTAGCAGCAAAAATTTTGACTGATTTTCAGTTTCTAATATGTATTTATGTTTTTGTTGTTAGATTTGAGAAGTAGTTTCCTAAAATAGTTTTTCTTTGCATTTAATTTGTTGTTCATTTAATTAGACTTTACACCACTAGGAAAAGAATTTATTGCATAGTTTAGTTAAAATGGCATTATATTTCTACATTTCCAACATTATTCCATCAGTAGATAAATTTGTTTACACATGAGTACATATGACTTAAAACACCACTTTAGTTCACATGATTTTACCTCAGATACTAAGCAAAGCTCCAAATTATTCTTCAATGGACAACTACTATTACCAAGATTATCAAATCTCAACACAATGAACTCATTTAAAGCTAATTTAATACAACTAAAAGATATATTTTAATGAAAAATGTGTGACCAAGTAATGACTATTGTAAAACAGTCTAATCATTTAATCATGATGAGTGGAAGATTGTGTATTCTTACATTATATCATCTCCATGTAATGCATTTTTGCAACACAATGGTGGGATTATTTTGGTCATGAAACCAAACACCTTAGATGGATGGAAAGACACATTTTGAGCCAGCCATGGAGTTCATATGCTTGTGATTGTACTTGGAGTGTTTTTTAACACATACACTCCAAGAAATGCAACCGGCTAACACAACAGATGAAAAACTTGGTGTTTTTTCACCACAACCTCCACTTGAATCTATAGAATGCTACATAAGATGGTAGGGGAACACAATCACTACTCTATTATTAAAAATCTAGAATGTACATATGTATATATATACATATACTAGAACCTAGTTGTGGAATCCTTAAAGTGAAAAAATGTGAGAATGGTGGATTGGCCAAACAATGGTTGTTGTGTGTGTTCTACATTGCATAGTTGTTGTGTGAATTGCTTTGAAGCAAGGACATGCGAATGGAGGACAAGCAAAGAGATCTCATGGGAAACCTACTTTAATACTAAATTAAAATCGATACATATTGAAGTAGATCCAAAGGATCAAACACATTTATCAATGAATCATCTTCAACATTCTATGCAATAATGAGTTACATATATATAGGACCTCCTATAGCCACTCATATAACCACCCATAAACTTACAACCCACTAATCTCTACAAACCTATTTTAATGTGATTACTGCTTATTTAATAGTCACTTACATTATTTGTATTATTCTCTCCACATATTATTTATATATTCACACTAATTAACAAATAATAATGTTGAGTTTTGACTAACACCTACATATGATATGACACTCAATTACCTAGGTATCCATATTGGTGTTTTGACATGGGTACAAATACGGTATGTCTTGGATGTGCCATTGGTATATCTAGAGTTTTGAGCAGTTTGAGCAATAGTGTGGAATGCATAATTTTCATTTTCAAACTTTTTGTGCAATTTGAAATTTTCCAACTTGTGTTGTTTGTTATTTTCATCTTGGTGTTCCTTGTTGTCCTTGAGAAATTTGAAATTTGCACAACATATTTAAACCCTATAGAAATATGAAATATGGATAGCATTTTTAAAATTCATGGAAATGTAAATGACTAAACTCTTGGCATTGGAAAAAAATAGCAAAGTGCTAGTATTTTATTAATAGGAAATATGATAAGATTATGTATTTCTATTGTTAAAACCTAAAGTTTAGCGATAGAAATGGGGTTAAACTTAAATCCTTATAGATTTAAGTGGATTCTTCATTATTCATAATGCGTCTTGTTTCTCCTTCATTTTCAATTATATAAACAGTTATTTATTTGTCCTTTGCCTCTATTGTCAAAAACTCCTTCCTTATACCCTCTATTTTAATGGTACATTAGTAATAACCTATCAAAATACTATGTTTTTCTGCCAACTATATATTTATTTATTTATTATTATCCATTTAATTAAAAGTGAAAATGACCTAAATTAACATATTCAAATATTGTTCATAAAGGAATAAGTTAAATTTAACACTCCTTTTTCTACACAAAACCCTGTAACCAAGATTATTCAACCAAAAAAGGAGTCCCTTCTTTTAGGCACTAAGAAGGTATAACAGGATAATTTGTTTCCCTTTGCAAGTTTATGTTTTCTAACATCTTATTATATGTTTCTAGTTAATTTTTTTTATTACAAATTGCTAGCTAATATTATTTTATTACAAGTTTCCAAGCATTTTTTTTAACAGAATGTTTCAAAGCCAATTAAAGCCATTCCAAAAAAGAAAGATACCAGCAGTTCTGAAGAATCCAATAGTGGTGAATCTAAAGAGGACACTACACAAAGGTATAGAGGGTGCTCTATTTGAAGTGGGGACAATTTTGGACAACATTATATTTCATTTTTTTCAATACTTTTTTACCCATGGATGCTTTAAAGAATTAATATACTGTTTCTTTGGAGCACACAATCTTAAACAATGAACAAGGCCTACAAGAATCTAGGACTCTTACACACTAAGTCAAACTGATTCCAAATTACATGGTACTAAAGCAATAAAAATACTATTCATGGGGCCATGTGAATATATTTATTGTAATAGTTAAGAAAAATGATAAACCACCTCTTTGACCTCTAACAATACCATTTTTAAAGGGGAAAACATTTTTTTTCTCATAATTAGTTGAGCATTTCTTCCAAGCCAATTTCACTATATATATATATATATATATATATATATATATATATATATTTAGTCCTCACCCACCACTTCATGCAATTTATTTACCCTTTTGAAAAATAATATTTTTTGCTTCTACTTAGTTCATGTGTTTGTGTTGGTTTGAGTTTGTACCTTTTCTTTTGTCTTCTTTTTATATAAAGTTTGAAACCTACTCTTCTTTGTTTGAATGATCAAAAATATTTTTCTTAGCATAAATTAGTTTTATGATAAATAATTTGGACATTATGTGGGTAAGATCTCTATAATATGGTTTGTGTATCCTCTCCCCTTGCGTTTTGTGCATTCTTAGGTGAAGAAAAACACACAAGCATACTTTTTCTTCTTGGAAGCGCCTATCCTCTCCCCTTGCGCCTCTTGGCAAATCTTGGGTGACAAATAATTTTAAGCTTCACAAACTGTGTTACCTTTAGAGGGCCTACCTCCCAACACATGGTTGTTGATCACATGTCTTTTCCACTCCAATTTATACCATTTTTCAATCCCTTGAGTTCTCTCCAGTTATACCACTTTTCAAGCCCTTTTTTCTCATTTCAAAAGAAGTCATTATTGTTGGTAGGGATAAACAGATAGGGAGATAGAGGTTGAGAGATATAGAGGTTGAGATCACCCTCTATATCTCTCTACCCCTATCTTCCTATCTCTTTATCTCTCCCCTTATCCCTGTCTATCTAATCCTCTCATTCTCTCTCCCTTTATGCCTCTCTCTCTCTCTCTCTCTCTCTCTCTCTCTCTCTCTCTCTCTATATATATATATATACATGTATATATATATATATATATATATATATATATATATATATATATATATATGTATGTATATATATATACATATATACATATGTATATATATGTATATATATGTAATGCCCCACCATGTAACCCTACGGGAAGTTGCAATTCACTACTTAAGCATACAAAAAAAAAATTATTAAAGTGTATTTAACATACATGTTCACCTATAATTGACAACAACCTCTAAGGCTACATAACCGAGATTACTTAAACCCATACATACATTAATATACAACCATAGAATTTAATGACAATATGAATTGAGTACTTAAACAAAACAAAGATACAGCATAACATAAAGAGATATACAACCAAACTCCATATTCGTCAACTTAATCAAAAGGTTACATCACTCATTCCCAGAATGAGGCAATAATACAAATTTGTTACAATATACATAAATCCACCTCACAAAAAAATGAGGGGTAAGATAACATGATCCAAATTGAAATAAATACATCACTTAAATTAAAGCAGGAACTGTGAGCTCTCCAACTGGATATCTTTCCACCAAGTACTGAAGATCAAAGGGGGACCCAATGATGTATGGTGCATGTTCCACCCAACCAAGTGGTACCCAAAGGCCCACCCCCCATGCTAGGAGATAGTAACAACATTACATGGACAAACTCTACAACCACTAGTCACAGGTTGACTCATACTAACATAACCAATCAAATGAACTATACAACCACAAGTACAACTCTAACATGGTCACATTGCTTCCAGACATAAAATAGATCAAGTATGTTAAAAAAAAATACAAATAAAATCATGTACCAATTGTTGTCCTAGACAGAGCGTCATCGCACAACTCATCATGGGATCTCCTTTGGGAATATTCATAGGCTCTAGTAATCCTGGTGACCTCAACCGAATCTCGGACCCCATACTCACTCATGCAAAATCAAATACCTCTCGTAAGGACAAGATATATGACCTTTCCATTCCAGGCCTTCCCACTCATCCCAAGCCTAAACAAGCACTTGTGTCTATGAGTGAGGCTAAATTATCTTGATTAGTGTGAAATACTACCTAATCTTCTAAGTACATTAATCTAGTTATCACTTGATTAAACCACCTCTGAAGGTTACCCAATTTACCTCTTTGGGCTTTGGCACCTAATAGAAGCCACTCTTCTACTTCACAACATACCAAACAAAACTAATCACCAAGGGACTCCCAAGTGCATACAACAAGATAAAACCACTCCAACTCTAGGAGGCAACATAAAATGAAACTCACTCCAAACACTTGGAGGCAACAAGACACATAATCCACTCGTTCTAAAGGAGGCACAAATCCCCATTCGTGGAAACTAGGTAATTTACTGACAAGACACCATGCACTACCCAAGGGAAAAACAAATGGTTGACATCACATTACGACAACCCCCATCCTCTAAGATCCTCTGGAAGACTTACGAATTAAAGACTCACTTAACCCATTTCCCCAAACATGAACACAGAGGAAATAATCACATAAGCATTTACAAGGAAATAAACTAATTTTGGAATCACTAAATCCATTTCCCTTTCAAATTCATTTCACAATAAAGAAAATAATTTCCCTAACAAAATAATTGATTAAAATAATTAATTTCCTCTTCAATAAAATCAAATCTTTAGATTACTTTTAAAAGCAACATAAATCAATCTACAAATTATTTCCTTCAATTTTCCAATCTAAACATAAAATCATGATATCTTTTAAAATAAAACTATTTTAAATATAAAATATATATATTTAATATATATTCATAAAATATACATACATAATTATATTTTAATATATATGTATGTATATATACTTATGATATATATATTTCTTAAATATATATATAACTGTTATTTTAAAAATATATATATATATATATATAATATGTGTATATGTATAATATATATTTATGCATATATACATTATATATATACATATATTTATATTATATATATCTATACATATATATACAATGCATATATATATATATATCTCTTATTAAAAAAAAATCTTTAAATAATCAAAATTTATGTACTTCAAAAAAATGACAGACGAAATGATAAGTATTCGACTACAAACAAAGGTTCATCAGACTGTACCTGTAGTACAGCCAGCCTCAGTACTGTTGGGGAGGCAACGCGTCCCCCTATGAGGTGGGCGCACTACCTCATAGGCAATGCAGTGCTCCACCCTTAGACTAGTGTGATGAGGTAAAAATAACCTCATCATAATAAAATCTGGAAAGCTTACTTTTGCTAATTCAATCCTAAGCCTGTTCAAATTTATTAAACTTTAGGAGAAGTAATTACTTATTTTTAGGGAAATTATGCTTTCTTTCTTTCTTTTGATCAATTGAGGAAACTTTCCAAAGCAGGTTTAATGGGTTGATTTGAATGTTTTTGTAGGGATTAACAGGTCATCATGCGGTTGTTGCAGAATTTTTAGCCAGCACGTGCCTCAAGAGTAATGTTGTGAACCCACTCCTAGATGCCTGGATGATGCGCTGAAGATTCAGTTTCAGTTATTTAAAATTTTGTTGTTAAAAACTTTATGGCTCTTCTCGAGCCTTCTACATGTTTTCGAGATTTAAAGACATCAAGTTAGTTTTTAGTTAAGGAAGACTTTTTCAATGGCTATCCATGCCATCTTAAATTTAGGATTTAGTTAAAAATTTATCTATAAAACTGTAATTTCATAAGTAGTGAATAAGACAGAGGGGAAGTATCGTTATGCTGTTTACATGGTTTTGCAAATCACTGTTAAAATGAGTTATCTATTTTTTGTCTATTGGTAACTGTTGAATTTGAATGATGGTGACCGTATGTAATAAGAGGATTTGAGAATTTGTAGTTTATGTGAGTTAAAGACGAAGTAGTAGCTCGCAAGCTGGCCACTCGAGGGGAGTTAGCCTAGATAGATAAGTATTTTATTGTTAAGTTATTTTCTTTGTTAAAAACAAATTGTTGTTCAGTAGGAAATAAATAGTTGTTGAAGAGTCAAGTCAGTTGTTCTGGAGCACCATTTTTTTTAATTTGTATAAGTTATCTTCCCTAGTTGATAATATTTCTTTACTGTTTAAGATATGTTTAGTTGTTTGTTCCCTTACTTTTATGTTTTTGTAATACACCAATTGTTTAGTTTGCTTGTCTCTATGCTTTCTAGTTTAGTCGTAATGCTTTCTAAATTAGTTGTCTTATGTTTTTTAATTTAGTATTCCTGGATTTTCTTAGAGTAATATTTTTTTCGAGTTAAGAAGTAATGGCTTTAGATTAGAATTGATTTCTATAGTTTGAAGAAAATCTGAAAATATAAAATGGGTTGTTCAAATAATCTCCTTTTGCAACCTGCCTTGGACACTGCCCCGTCAACAATTGACATTCAATTATTCTAAAGTAGTAGGACCTAACGACAGCCTATCACTTTTTGGCATCGTTGTCGGGGACTTCTTAAAAATCCTTTTTGCTTAAAGTGTTATTAGGAGACGGTTTGAATACAAAGTTTTATGACAAAAATATCTTAGTCGGCTTTCTTTTCTGCATGGTCCAGAAAAGAGGCCCTCACGGATGTTTTATACCAAAGATCCCCCCAAAATACGTACCTATCATACATAGGGAAGCCCAAGGCTCAAAAAAACACACTTCTGAAGAATTATTTGAGCCTACTTCACTTGAGGCTTTCCATTATTTACATGTCGAGCAACTGGTAGAACAGCCAATTATCGAGGAAATTGTTTTTGAGGAACATACTCTTCTAAACATCATGGGAGATCGTAGAGTTGAACCTAACCACAATGAACCTCATCCTCCTAGAACATTTACCTATCCTATTACGTTGGACGTTGATGATGATACTGTCATGAAGAAAATTTCTCCAACTTTCCTTCCAACCTTCTGTGGCTTGCCTTCGAAAGACCCTAACCAATTTCTCTTTGAATTTAAAGTCCTATGTCAGACTTATGATTATAAGAATGACAACCAAAAGTTGAAGCTTTTTTCATCAACTTTCAAGGACTCAGAAATGCGTTGGTTCATGGGATTGGGTTCTGGTAGTATAATATCCTGGGAAGAAATGGAAACTGATTTCTTGCACAAATACCAGATTTACTGTAGGGTAAGTGATCGTAAGGAGGAGCTATTTAAGCTAAGGCAAAATGAGGATGAAATTTTGGAGGATTATCTCGATAGGTTCCTCTTCCTCTCCAAAATATGTGGAGAAATGACCATTAGTGTAGAGATTCTCAAAACAATATTTCTTAAAGGTCTTGATGATGACGCTCGACGAAACCTTGATTTAATGGGATAAGGTGACGTATCTCAATTAACTCTTGAAGAAATAAGTGATTTTTTTCAAAATTTCTCCTGTACTAGGGGAGGAATCCGCTAAACTAATTTTTTTAAAGGGTCTAATGAGATAGGTAAGCTCCATGAATAAATATCAAATCTAAAAACAGATATTCTCATGCAGTTGAATACCACCCTAGATGGTATACAAGTTAAAACTCTCAATCCTGAGACCTTGTCAATTTATTGTCCAAGGTGTCAGAGTAAACACCTATTGCGTGAATGTCCATTGGATAAATTCAATGTTCGTCAACTGTGTGAGAAAAATCATCCTACAAACTAGTGCAAACTTTTGTCAAATATTAATAATACTAAGAAAAAAACCGTTCAGGTAAGAAGAAATACATGCTTTAAACCAACGTCAAGGAGGTAATTTCCCTTATGGACAGAATCCTAATCCTACATGGAGACCACAAAATAACTGGGCTCATAATCAATGGACTCCATCTTGGAATCAGTCACCTCCACCTCAACCTAACTGGGGAAATCCTTATTGGGGATCACTTAAGTGGACAAACCACACATGGGGCAATCAACAATGGCCGAATCAACCCCAACAACAATGGTACCAACAACATGCAGTACCCCAATGGAATTGGGCACAAAATCAGTTCTATACTAAACCAAGGAGGAATCAACAACATAACCTATTACCTCCAGCTCAGAACCCTCCTCAAAATGAGCAAGTAAACCAACCTCAGCTTCCATCACAACCATGTCCCAATCCTAAAAATAATCGCCAAAATACGCCAGTCTATTCTGCCGAACATGAAAATGTTATTGGGCTTAATATAATACACTTCGAAAATGTGCAATTGTGTTCTGGTTGTACTCTTCAACCACCAACCATTGAAGAAATAGTGGAGGAAATTGAGCCTAAAATTCCAACAAGAGACATGTCGTCTAAGCAGGATATTACTCCTCAAGACGAAGAGCCTTTTTCAGCAATAGGGGCTACTGACTTGTCTCAAGGGGAGGAGAGTCAGTTCTTAAGTCAACTTAAGGAGGATCATGTTCCAAGAAAGAAAAGGATGGCACCATATTCGAAATGTTTAAAGTCCATAACTCTGGAAGATACTCTGGAAGTATCTTTGGCTACGGAAACTGCGTTAATTCAAGAGATTAAGCAGTTGCAAATTGAAGTTCCTTTATTGCAAGCAATAAAAGAAATCCTTGAATTAAACCACTTAATCAAACAATTATGTATCAAAACACCAGGGAGGAAGCCAAAAATGATAAATATCGTTCATATTGATGGCTATTTAGCTGATTTTCTGTCTAGAAAGACTATTGCTCTGAAATACGATGATCCTGGAAGTCCACTTATAACTGTTAAAGTCAATGAGGTAACAATACCAAATGCCCTAGTACTGATTTACGTCCTACAACCATAGTCTTACAAATGGAAAATCATTCTATAGCCATCCCGAAGGGTGTCATTAAAAGCATCCTTGTCAAAGTTGATGGATGGGATTATCCAGTCGACTTCCAGGTGATTTAGTCGCTTACACCTAAGGATAGCTATCCTATAATTCTTGGAAGACCTTGGCTGGCCACAATTGCTGCTAAGATTGATTGTAGGGAAGGGGGAATGACCATTTTGCACTGCCAGGATAGCAAATGATTGTTCTTATATCCCCCTGCTAAGCCTACTAAGCATGAAAAATTTTGGGTTGATGAACCTAAGGAATTGAGTGGTTTAGACAGTTTAGCCTCCCTAGCCATGGTGGTAATTAAACAACGTAGGGAAGAACTGGAAGAAGAGTTAGTAAACGAGATAGCACACCTTGCTATAACCCCAAATGAGGAAGAAATGATGGATGTTCCAAGGATTTTTGGGCAACCAATTGATATAAGTGGAATGGAGCACAGTTATGCTACAATGGGAATGTTGTGTCCCTTAGCAAATATGATTCCCAGAACAAGTCATTTCTATGAGGATATCACAAGGTTTCACCAGCTGGTACCTCATAGTTCTCCTCTTAGTATGTTGTTGCGACCTATGTATACCGTGACCGTGGTTCATCCTGGAACAAAATCTATAATGTTATTACCAGGAAAAACCTTAAATATCAATATTTGGTTGACAAAAACTCAGGAGGATAAGTTGTTTAATATGTTGGTACAAAGATCCAAAGATTTTTCTTGGGATTATACGGACATGAGGGGAATTCACCCAAGTGTTTGCACTCATCACATTTACACCGATATCATTATAAGGCCTATTTGCCAGCCGCAAAGGAGACTCAATCCTGCATTAAAGGATTTGGTCGAAATTGAGATTGAGAAACTCCTTCATGCTGGATCTATTTATCCAATCTCTGATAGTAAATGGGTATAACCTATGGTGGTAGTCCCAAATAAAAATGGGAAGTGGAGAATCTATGTAGATTATCGAGAACTCGATAAAGCCACTTATAGAGATTATTTTCCCTTACCATTCGTTGATCAGCTCCTAGACAACTTGGCTAGGAGAAAGTATTTCTCCTTTCTCGATGGATTTAGTGGTTATAATCAGATATAGGTTGCTCCAGAAGACCAAGACAAAACCATGTTTACCTACCCTTGAGGCACATTTGCATATAGAGTGCTTCCTTTTGGACTATGCAATGCTCCAGCAACCTTCTAGAGAGTTGTTCTTGCTATATTTTCTGCTCTCGTTAATGACTGTGTCAAAGTTTATATGGACGATTTTATAGTCTATGGTTCAAACTATGACAAAGCTCTTCATAACCTATATCGAGTTCTACAAGTTTGTGAAGAAAATAGACTATCCCTTAGCCATGAGAAATGCTTAATAATGGTGGAGCAAGGAATAGTCTTGGGTCATCATATTTCCTCAGAAGGAATAAAGGTCGACCTTAAGAAAATTGAATTCATTCAACAGTTGACAATCCCTCAAACTCAGAAAAATGTAAGAAGTTTTCTTAGACATGTTGGTTACTATAGAAGGTTCATAGAAGGCTTTAGTAAAATTGCAGCTCCTATGTTTTCTCTTTTACAAAAAGAAGTAGAGTTTTTCTATACGTTTGAGTGTCAGCAATCATTTGAAGCAATCAAAGAAAAAATTGTCTCTGCTCCTATTCTGAGAGGGCCAAACTAGAGTAATTTCTTTCATATCTATGTTGATTCTTTTGACCATGTCATCGGTGCAATTCTGGGACAAGAAGATGAGAATGGGGGGAAGTATGCTATATATTTTATCAGAAAAAATCTTACTTCGGCATAAAAGAATTATACAACAACAAAAAAAAAAATTCTTAGTTATTGTTCACGCTATCAAGAAGTTTCGTCATTATATTATGGGATATAAGGTCATAGTTTACACGGATCATTCAGCTGTGAAGTACCTAATGAACAAACCTGTGGTTAATGGTCGAATCATGAGATGGCTATTGCTCCTTCGGGAGTTTAATGCCACGATTCTTTGTAAACTAGGGAAATATAATGTGGTAGCCAATTTTCTATCATGAATAAGATGACATTACCCCTATTCAAGATGATTTTCTAGATGAAAATCTATTTTTAGTTTCTGTAAAATCACCTTGGTTTGCAGATATCGCTAACTATTTAGTTGCATCTAAGATACCTCTTGGATTCACGTCTAAGCAAAAGAAGCGGCTAATTAGGGAAAGTGCCTCATTCAAGTGGATTCATGGAATGTTATTTTGTTGTGGTCTTGACATGATTTTGAGGAGATGTGTAAGAGCTGATGAAACCTATAGTATTTTAAGGGCTTGTCACGATGACCTGTCGGGGAGACATTACTCTACAAAAAGAAATTCCCACAAAGTGCTAGGTGTCGGATACTATTGGCCCTCAATGCACAAAGACATTAAGAACTATGTGCAACATTGTGATGAATGTCAGAGGGTAGGAAGACCAACTCCTTCTTTGGAAATGTCATTGTTGCCTCGAGTAGTCCTTGAACCATTTGAAAAATGGGGTTTAGATTTCATCAGACCCATAAATCCTTCCTCTCAAGGGAAAGAGTATATATTGGTTTGCATTGACTACCTAACAAAATGGGCTGAAGTTCAAGCCTTAAGAATAGCTAGGGAAGAGCAGGTTGTAGACTTCCTTTATAATAAAATCTTCCTTAAATTTGGAGCCCCTCGAACTATCATAACTGATCAGAGACCCCAATTAATGTCTCGAGTTCTCTTGGCATTTACCAATCACTTTCAGGTAAGCCATAGAAATTCATCCCCTTACCACCCTCAAGCGAACGGCCAGGTAGAAGTAACTAATAGAGAACTGGAAAATATTCTAACAAAAATAGTCTCTTCTGGAAGAAAAGATTGGGCCAGGAAGCTCCTTGAAGTCGTATGGGAATACAACACAACCTAGAAATATATGACTGGATTCAGTCCTTATGAGCTCGTTTTTGGGAAGAAGCCTCTTCTTCCCATTGAGTTCAAGTTACAAACTCTACGAACCGCTATGGAATTGGGTCTAGATTTAAAAAGAGCCCAAGTTGAACGAGTTCTACAACTGAGCAAATTAGATGAACTTCGTTTAGATGCCATCCATCAAACTGAACTAATTCAACATCAACGGAAGGTATGGCACGATAAACATATTAAGGAAAATAAGTTTCACAATGGGGACTGGGCCTTGTTATTTGATTTTAGATACAAAGACCATAAGGGCAAGCTCAAGACTCACTGGTTGGGGCCTTATGAAGTTGAGGAAGTCTTTTCGAACGGAACTACTCGGTTGAAGCCAATCGATGGTGACACACGAACTCTATTAGTTAATGGTCATCACTTACGTGTCTACCATAAGCCAGTTAACAGGAAAGACTTTACAAGGATGGCTGAAATGAAAGGTGAGGTCCAATGTGTTGACTCTACCACGACAGAGTCTATTCAGTAATAATGTTAGGCTATTGTTTAAAAATAAATAAATAAATAAAATTTTGAAAATATACAATAAATGGACATGTATGTTGAGATATTTTCTTTCATTTAACCTTTTCTTGTTTTTGGACTTAGCTAAATATTTTTCATATTTTTGCAGGACTTCTCAAAAAGCAGGAAATAACTTTCGGAGTACCATCCAAAGATGCTTCGGAACGTTATAATGCTGATGCTTCGGAACTTGACATTTTCAAAGTCTGATGCTCTAGAACTTGTATAGAGCTTATCATGTTGAGGAGGTGTTCTGCACTAAGATTCAAAGTCATGAAGATTATTTTCCATGTCACTTAAACCTTTCATTTCATTGTTGCTTCAGTTGCATCTTTCAGCGATGCTCTGGAACCTTTCATTTTATTGCTGCTACGGTTGCATCTTTCAGCGATGCTCCAGAATCTTTCCATGTCACTCAAACCTTTCATTTCGTTGTTGCTCCGGCTACATCTTTCAGCGATGCTTTAGCACCTTTCATTTTTTTGTTGCTTTAGTTGTATCTTTTAGTGATGCTCCGGAACCTTTCATTTCGTTGCTGCTCTGGCTGCATCTTTCAACGATTCTCCGGAACCTCTCATTTCATTCTTTCTCTAGCTGCATCTTTCAGCGATGCCCCGGAACCTTCATTTCATTCTTGTTTCAATTGCACCACACACTGATGCTTCGGAACTTATGCACTCATTTCGAGCGCGTTGACCAAAATACGTGTTTTGGAACTTGTTTGTTTATTTTTTGCCAACTTTTTTAAAATTTTCATGATTCTTTCGCAAGAATATCCAATACATTTGTCTTTCTATTTTTGCTTTAGTTATAGGTAAGCCATCCAACTCCGTACTCCTCATTGATAGCTCCATCCCCCATAGAATTTTGTATCATAATATAATAACTTCGTTGTCACTTCAACCAATGCCTTCACGTCATCCTGTCAAATCTGTGAGGTTTAAGATCTTTGAATGATCACAAAATGAGGGTAAGTATTAATTTTTGCTTTAAATAGGTAGTTATTTTCAAATAAAGAATAATTAATTGGCACGAACCTCACTTCCAATTTAGCAAATTATGCCACTCGACGATCAACCACTTATACAGCAAAGCCTTTTGCAAACCTCCATGTAGATTGGAAATCATTGAAGCGTAAGCTGCAAATAAAACAAATAAGTAATTTCAAAGGAAATATTTTCAAAAGGAACCTGCGTGGGAGCTTTGTGCTGGAATTGAAATCTCTTGCAGTGTGTGAAATCGAGAAATGGGTGGTGGAAAAAGAAAGGCAGAGCCAGATTCAGCAGAAAAATTATTGGGATTGAGTAATATCTCAAGATTGTTCGAGGAAGTAGGGTGGTTAAACTTCATTAGGAAATTTGAAGGCCATAATGAAAATTTGGCAAGATCCTTTGCTGAGAACTACACCAATGGTGAAGTGGTACTTCAAAGGAAGCATTTCAAGGTAAGCTCTAAGATTATTTCTCGCTTATCTGGATTAGAGAATGCAGGCAGAAATATAAAAGAAACCTCTCAAATAACGTACCAAAAATTAGCTGAATTATTTGTTAGAGAGGGAGACCCATATCCAATGGTAGTAATAAGTACCAGGGGAAAAAATAAGGGATTCCAAAGAACTTCCATATTAGAACCCTGGGGTATTGTCGTTGCATGGATTATAAAGTACTTTATTTGTGAAGGTCAGCTTACCATAGTTGTAGGGCCTGCTTTTCGTATGTTGACCCATTTACGTCACGAAAAGGAGGACCTAGCTCTTAGGGTTAATATGCCTGAATTCTTGTGTGATTCCTTAAATACTTCCATGGAGAGGTATAAAATAGGGTCTGGTCCGTTGAAACAGAACGGGTTAATTCAACTAATCTGCAAGTATCACTTCCATAAGAAACCCAAAAGGAAATGGGAGAAATTTTTAGAGAAAATGGAGAAGCCTGCAATTGCAAGAACCATAGAATTAGGGTAACCATCCCAACAGGCGATTCCATCATCCGGAGCAACTTCCCCTAAGGGCTCTCTGGCTCCGAAAGCTCTTAATCCCACCACTCCTGGTGAGGATTTGCCAAACCTCTACGGTGATAAATTCAAAACCCCTGACCTGCAAGAACAGGTTGATATTGTTTATTCTGACACAAGTAAACCAAGGAAAAAGAAAACAAGGAAAAATCAAACACCTGTCATTTTCCAGGAATCTCCTCCCCTCAGAAGGAGTAAGCAGTTGGCTTCTGAATTCTCTGAAACCCCGATATAGGGTAAGGAGGGAATTTCACAAAAGAAAAATCCTAAGTGGACACAAGAGCCCATTGAAATTTCAGAGCAAGCCAATGAAGACGAGACACCCCTAAATAGAGAGGATTTAGGTGAAGTATTTCCTTTCCATTCTACACATATAGAGGAAATTTTCAATGATGGAACTCAAGACAGAGAACCTGAAGGGGATTGCAGTATGCCAAAAAATTTGTCACCCATTGTAGATGGAATTGTTGAAACCAGTTGTGCCAGTGTTGAATTAGAAAAGTATAAACTATAAATTGATGATTTACAAAGGCAATTGTCTAAAAATAATGAATTTATAGAATTGCAAAAAGAGGAGTTGGTTGTACAAACTGCTATAATAAATAAAAGGGATCAAGAAATAAGAATCTTGAAACTACAATTGTAGGAAAAAGACTCAAACATCTATAAGTTGCAAGAACAAGTGCAAGAGCAGTATGAAAAATCATAAAAGTTATAGTGAGAACATTGCACAAAAAGATTTAGAAATAGAGAAAATAAAACAGAATTTTATGCTCATGCTCTCAGATTTTGAGGAGGACAAGAACATAAAGACTGAAGAATTGAATAATTCCATCAGCAGAGTAGTTGAACTAGAATAGGATTTGAAGGAATGCACTATTAGACCCCAAACTAAGTCCAAAGTAGTTCAAACTAAACCAGTTGTAACTGATTGGTTCCAGGTCAACATTCTGCCTCTGCTAACAAAATGGATGGAACAGTGTTACTTCCTCAAAAATTTCCAAACTGAAAATCATAGGTTGAAGAAAGAACTGGTGCTCCTAAAGGAGTCATTTCACAAAGCCTACCGAGGAAAGCAAGATGCCTGTCAACTTATGGACTGTTTGTTGAATTGTAGAAGGCCATCGAGAATTTACTCAATGTTTTTGAATGAACAATTGCTAAGATGAAAACTATTCAAGATCTATAATGATCAACCTTATGAGCCTACAGACAAAGAGTTTGTAAAAATATTTGTAGAATCAACTACTGAAGACCAAGATTTAATTTGTGAATTCTTTCTGCATGATTTTTTATTAGAAAATCATACAGATTTCTTTATCAATTTGTTTGTTGGAGAAGTAGAATTGAGGGCATTTCTCTCAACTATGAGAAATCAAATTCATTGGCAAGATCAAACAAAAGAATTTGCACAGGTAGAGAAAACAGTGGGTCTCCAGATCAGGTCTCCAAATTCAAGGCTTGATGGGTTGAAAGCTACATTTTTGTCTCTTCTTGTTAATGAAAAGATGAAGGAAAGGTATGACAATAGCCTCAAGCTATGTTATGACAATTTCATGACAAATGGACATAAATTAATTGGCAAAGCATGGCATACATGTGAGGAAAGGTTCACCCCTCTTCCAGCTTATTTAAAGAAAATAGAAGTTATTTCTCCTCTAAACATCAGATGGTCATTCAGAAGGGTTGATGCTCTAATTAATATCCTAAAAACATTGAGAACGAAATGTATAGGAATTAAATACAGGCCCCCCTTGCTACTTAATCCACCCTCGGATTTTAATATTTCCACATATCAGAATGATAGACTCTTTAATGAGTGGAGAGAAAGTGTGATGTTCTATAGAGGGTTCATTCATAACCCTGAAACTTTCAATGCATTAGCCAAGGAAACACATGATCTCAGTACTCTTTATGAAGAATGGAATAGAACTCAAGGGTTTAACCATGGAGCAGGAGGACCTATCAGAAATTAGGTAGGGGAGGAAATGATGAGGTAAAAATAACCTCATCATAATAAAATCTGGAAAGCTTAATTTTGCTAATTCAATCCTAAGCCTGTGCCAATTTATTAAACTTTAGGAGAAGTAATTACTTATTTTTAGGGAAATTATGCTTTCTTTCTTTCTTTTGATCAATTGAGGAAACTATCCAAAGCAGGTTTAATGGGTTGATTTGAGCATTTTTGTAGGGATTAACAGGTCATCATGCAGTTGTTGCAGAAGTTTTAGCCAACACGTGCCTCAAGAGTAATGTTGTGAACCCACTCCTAGATGCCTGGATGATGCGTTGAAGATTCAGTTTCAGTTATTTAAAATTTTGTTGTTAAAAACTTTATGGCTCTTCTCGAACCTTCTACATGTTTTAAAGCTTTAAAGACATCAAGTTAGTTTTTAGTTAAGGAAGACTTTTTCAATGGCTATCCATGCCATCTTAAATTTAGGATTTAGTTAAAAATTTATCTATAAAACTGTAATTTCATAAGTAGTGAATAAGACAGAGGGGAAGTACCATTATGTTGTTTACATGGTTTTGCAAATCACTGTTAAAATGAGTTATCTGTTTTTTGTCTATTGGTAACTGTTGAATTCGAATGATGGTGATCGTATGTAATAAGAGGATTTGAGAATGTGTAGTTTATGTGAGTTAAAGATGAAGTAGTAGCCCGCAAGTTGGCCACTTGAGGGGAGTTAGCCTAGATAGATAAGTAAATATTGTTAAGTTATTTTCTTTGTTAAAAATAAATTGTTGTTCAGTAAGAAATAACAAGTTGTTGAAGAGTCAAGTCAGTTGTTCCGGAGCACCATTGTTTTTAATTTGTATAAGTTATCTTTCGTAGTTGATAATATTCCTTTACTGTTTAAGAGATGTTTAGTTGTCTGTTCCCTTACTTTTTTGCTTCTGTAATACAGCAGTTGTTTAGTTTGCTTGTCTCCATGCTTTCTAGTTTAGTCATAATGCTTTCTAAATTAGTTGTCTTATGCTTTTTAATTTAGTATTCCTGGATTTTCTTATAGTAAGATTATTTTTGAGTTAAGAAGTAATGGCTTTAGATTAGACTTGATTTCTGTAGTTTGAAGAAAATCTGAAAATATAGAATGGGTTGTTCAAATAATCTCCTTCTACAAACTGCCTTGGACACTACCCGGTCGACAATTGACATTCAATTATTCTAAAGTAGTAGGACCTAACGACAGCCTATCACAGTGGGTGGTGGGGGATGTATCCGCCCCCACCAACCACTATAATTATAAGTCCACCCCCCTTTTTAATACATAATTTATAATTTTGCATTCCGAAAAGCGATTTTTCGTACGGTGATTCTTGTGCAGAGTTTAAAAATAAAATTTCGTAATAAAATATGTAGATATATTACATATATATTTAAAAAAAAAATCAACATAACAGAAAAATTGGAGAAGTTTTTTTCAAAATGTTCACCTACAGGTGAAATTATAAAATTTCTAGAAGATACCCAAATTTACAGAGGATTTTACAATAAAATTTATAAACAGCTTTCTCAATTCCAACAAAGAGAAAAATAAGACAAGCTACAAGAACCTTCTAACTTCTTCCAGAAGCTTTCAATAATTTTCTACATTTCTTCTAGGATTTTTCACAGCAAATCTACAAATAAACTTCCAATCAATTTCTAAATTTTATTTTGTTTTCCTCTGGTTTTATTTCACTGTTTAAATCTAACAATTCCTCAAATAACACAAATCTTATTCTTTGGTTTTTACTGTAAATAATATTTCCTAAGTTTCTTCACAGCAATCACAGAAGCTTTGTGTTGTGCAGTTTTTGCACACACGCCCCACTAAAAGTTGGGGACCCTCATTTTTTTTGCCTTTGGTGTCTTGGCCTTTCTATTTTGGATTTTTTCTTGCTTGGGCATGTGCTTTGATGTTTATCCTGCTGGTTGGAGTGGCCCATTTATAAATTTTAACTAAAAACCTTAAGATTTGAGTGCATTTTGGGCTTTTCATTGTTTTCAGGAAAATCCACCTTGTCCGGATTTTCCCGGTTCCCCTTTGGATTCCGGAAGTGGTTTCCTTTTTGCTTAAATCCAGGGAAATCTGTCGTGTCCAGATTTTGCTGATGTTTGTTGCTCTGTCGGATTTTCGGGTTTTGGTCTTCGTTGTCTTGTCAATCTCATTAATGGTGATTGCACGAATTTTGGGGCAATTATATATTGAATTTTGGAAAGTGATTGGTCATTTGAGTTTGATTATTTACTTGTCATTTGAGTTTGGAGTGCCAAAGCTTGAGGTGTGTTGCTAGATCATGCATTTCAGAGTGATTTTGAGTGCTGCATTTGAATTTCGTGAGCATTGTTCATATTTTGCTCATGTTTGAAGGTTGTTGGTTGGCATCACCGATTTCAATTCTTTTTATTCTCATGGTATGTAGATATTCTCTCTTCCTCTATTGGTTTTAAATTGCTTTGTTGCCTATTCTTTCATTTTGTTCATTGCTTTGTTCTTGCTTGAGTATGCGCACCATGTCTGGGCATTTCGGGTTTTCATGTCTTCTTGGTCTGTTTGGGGTGTTTGTATTGAATATTTATTGGGTTGGTCTTTCGTTGTTGTTTTTGGGGCTTGCTTACATTTTTCACAAACTTCCTATCTTTTTTTACAAGCAAGTTGTGCCTGAGCTTTTCCATGCTTCCATGGCGGAGGTTTTAGGGTTCTTAACCTAGGGCATAGCCAATCCCTCTCAAATTATTGAGAGAAGAGTTTTAAATTCATGATCAATCCATTGGGGATGTCGGCCAAATCATTTTCGGGTTGCAGGCTCGTGGTCCATGTCCATTTTGGTCTATTTGGGTGAAGACGAGGAAAGCATAGGCATTCGGGTTTTATTTGCTTGACGGAATTCCACCCCTGCTGGATTTCCCCAGGTCTCCCTGTCTTTCCTTTGTTCTTCGTATTTTGCTATTAAATTGAACTTTTGTTTGCCTCAAGGAATTCCACTTCCTCCGTATTTTCTCGGTGTCTGCGGATGGGTCGTTCTGCCGAATTCGGGCTTTCATGGTAAACTTGTCTTACTTCCATTGAAATTCGTGCCGTTGGGATTTTCTCGGATATTCTGTGCCTTCTTCATTTTCCCAAATTGATTAAAACTGTTGTTGTTTTGGGGGATTTTCGTCTCTGGCGGATTCTCCAAAGTTTTATGGGAATGAATAATCTAATGATTACATGAGGAATTTACTTATTGATAATACATTTAGATGATCAAATGAACTTATGCTAAGTAGTTTAAAGTTATTTCTTGATTATGTTGATTGATTGAAATGATATTGTGGGGTTTGTATGTTTCTTTCGTTGGATTTCGTCAGGCCTAGACTTCCCCAAAATTCCTCTCCAGTTTGGATTTCGTGGAGGAGGCTAAATCCTGAACTTTGAGATATGGATTTCTTGCACTTGTTGTTTCTCTTGGATCTCATTTTGGTTATATTTACTTGTTTGCAGGCAAGATCAAGACAAGATGTTGGTGGGCATGGCAAGGGAAAGGCAATTGATCCAAGTGCAAAATATTTTGCTATTTCTGATGCAAAAAAGGTAAAAATGGATATAAAGAGTAAGATTCCTAAGAGCAAGTTGACTTTTGTTTGGTCAGGGATCACCGATACTAATGTGGGTATATGGGATTATGAGGAGTTCAAAGCTGAAATGGCGGCACAGAGTCTCTCTTTGCTGGCTAGAAGAACTGTGGAGTCTGGATTGGGACATGTAGTAGGTTTCCTCTCCATAGTGCAATGTTATGAGTTGGTGCTTGAGTGTGCCAGAAACTATGACAAAGGAACACAAAGGATTATTGGTCCCCAGGGAAGGATTGTGGCAAGCTTTGATCCTGTGTCCATTCCTAGGAATTTTGATATACCTGATAGGTCACATGTGGTGGCCTTGTATATGGACATAGCAAAGAAGTAATAAGAAGAAAATGTGGTCAAGTCCCAGCAAGTAATAAATTCTTGGTTGGAGAAGCCCAAGTCTCATTTCTCCAAGTTGTCAAAGCAGCTATTTAGGCTCAAGTTCAAAAGGGAGTACTACAATATCATCACTCTCCTTAGGAGGTTGGTAGGGTTGAAGAGTGCAGGGGTGTTTGAGAGTTGGATGTTCAATGTCATTGCTCAGGTGGAGCAAGGTATAGATTACCACTGGGCAGGTTCCATAAGTGTAGTAATCCATGAGAAAATGTGTAATGTCTTGCAAACCAATACTTTCACCATGACCTCCTACCTGGTGAATGCATTGGCAAGATTTCACCCATATAAGGGGTTAAGCACTAGGGGTACATTTGGACAGGATGCAATATATGAGGTGTATACATAGCTGCACTTGGCAAGAGGAAGCTATAGAAGAGAAAATGATGCTTTTATAATGTATATTACCAGGTTGCTGCAAGGTGCAAAGCATGCGAGAATTTCTAACAAGGCCAAGGAATTGATAAGGAGGTATGGGGCATGGTTCATCCAGTTCCCCACCTTCTCCTACATTAGGATTGATGGTTGTCAAAGGGATCCCTACGGACTCCCAAGGTACCCAACGAACCATATCATCTTGTTGGAGGTCACTAGGCAGATTTGTGACTTTGACATAATTGTGAAAGGAGACAAGCATAAAACAAGGCTTGGGAATGATTTCCCCTTGAAGATAGGAACAAATGAGGTATGTCCTTCCATCCAGTCAGATCATGCTTCTGAAGAGGAGATGAGTACTTTTGGTCTCTCTTTCCATTCTAAGAGAACGAGGTTTGATATTACTAGGGAGGCATGAAAGAAGGCTAGTAGGGAGTACAACCACAAAGACAATATTGAAGATTATTGGGCTAACCTTGGTGATGAATTTGATGTGAGGAAGAAGAAATTCTCTAGGCTGCCAGTGGACTTAGTAAGGTTATACAACATAAAGGCCATCCCTGACCAAGTGGAAGAGGATGAAAATTTGATTCAGGGTCACATCTTCGAGGCTGTGAAAGATAAACCAGTTGGAGATATTGATTGGTTGGAAGAAGAGAAAATAGAATTGGGGCAAATCATGACTCTTGTGATCAAATACACCAAAATGTGGCTAAAGCACAAAATGTTGGAGTTAGAAAGTGAAGGTGTCCAGTGCACTTATGATTTGATGGGAGACTTGGAATCTCATTCTGCTTTTGAGGAATTACATGAACAGGATCCTAAGGGTAAGGCAAAAGTAGATTTTCCCTTCAAGATTAAAGTTAGGGATGTTCAAACTGAGAAGGTAGTAGAAGTAGGTAAACAAAGGAAGCCTATTGCCAAAAAGAGGAGGCATGTTTCGATGAGAGAAGCTAAAAAGGATAAAGAAGAAAAGGAAGAGGTGGATGTTACTACCCACTTGACAAAGAGAAGAAAACTTATGAGGCTATCACAAAAACAGGAGGAGGCTCCTAAGACTGATAAGGAAGTTAGGCCACCTGTGGTAGAAGTAGAAAGTTCAGGGTAAAGAACACAGGTATATATGAGGAGGTCAAGGACTCCTTTCCCAAAGGATGTTGCAACGAAGGAGGATGTTCCTATGACTGCTCCTATCATTGAGCAGGAAAGCATTCCCCTTCCTCAAGATACTGACAATGTACAAGAAGAACCAAGGAGGGATGAAGATCCTAAAGACTTGGGTAAGGAGGAGTTCTAGGAAGGAGACCTCTACAATGCAGAGGTGGAAATTGATAGGTGATCTAGTCTCCCTTGGTAACCTATGCGGATTCACCTGCAGAAGAGAAATTAAACAAATCTCCTCAATAGAAGGAGATACTAGCTAAGATCCCCTCACCCACACAGGTTATTTTAGAGGAGCAGTCTTTAAACAAAGAGGACCCAATTAAGGAGATCTCTAGTATGCCAAGTGTTGAGAAAGATGCACCTAATGACTAGCAGGAGCAGGATAAGCAAGATACAGTGCAAACTGAGTCTATTGTTCCAGGCTGGTTGGATAGATAATTGAGGAGTAAGTTGGTAATAGTGGAGGACACTCCTCCCAATTGGGATGACCTAATGGCCAACATTGGCAAAGTAAAAAATAAGAATAAAGCTAGGGTTGTGTCCAAGATTGAGAGAGATGGGTTAGGCAATAGAGTGGCTCATATTGCTACCCCTACTCCAGAAAAAGATAGAGATAATGTGACTGCAAAAGATTATCATGTGCAGACTATTGACCTAGGGCATGCTTCTATGGAATAAGATATTGAGTATGAAGGCTCTAGTGCTATAATTATGGGCAGATTGAAGGAGGTACAAACCAAGCATGAGTTGGAGAGGGAGAATGAGAAATTAAAGAAATACTTGTGAGAATTGATGAAACCCTTACAATCTCTGAACTTGAGAAGATGAAAGGCACTACACATGCCACAGTTGGTTGGTTGCAAGGAGTTCAAACCAAAGGAGATAGCGCCATCAAGGATATCTTGTTGACTGCAGGGGATGCCATGAGGTCAGTGGACTGGTTGAAGACTGTGTTATCCCAAGACAAGGAGGACATTGATCTCCTATTGCAGAAAAAAAGAACAATCATGGAGTTTACTGAGGATAAGCTAGTAAAGAGTGGGATGCTTCCTTTCCCAATGGTTTCTAAACCTTGGGAATGGTTCGAGATATTGCAGATGAGACAAAGGGTCTTGAAGAATATTCACAAATAAGGGAGGCAGATTGAAGATACTTTGATTGGCATTCATGATAAGTGTATCTCCTTCTTTGAAATTATGACAGGAAGAAAGAGGTTTGTTCCAAAGCATCTCAATCTGGAGAAACTTAGAAAATGGTGGAGAGATGTCTACTCTCTAGTCGGTGAAGGTCCCATCACTGAACATTAGTTAGATGATGCTACAACCTACATTGCAGTTATTGACAGGTATTTAACTAATAGGGCTGATTGGGATGGTACAGTGAGGCAGGAAAGAGATGACATTAAGTCTCTTGAAAGAAGAGTTAGGGTTTTTCCTGTGCCACCTATTGTTGAATTGGACAAAGTGTTGTTGGCCATCCATGGTGATGAGGATCAAGATAAAGACAAGGATGGGAAGTAATTATATAGGGATACATCAAATTTTTTGCTTACCATTATCCACGTGCATTGGGCCGACCTTTTGTGACCCCAGGCCGACTTGGATGAAATTGGTACAAATTGCACATTTCATGATGTATTTGAATATCTTTTGAGGTCAACCTCTTGTGTGGCACTTTTATTGTGAAACTCTTATTTTGAGTCGACCTATCTTGGGGGTTCTCAATAAATTGGGCATGTTGCCTCATTTGTAAGGATAGGTGGTACATGATAGGCATATAGACATAGAATATAGATTTGAGCAAATTAGGGTTTATTTTCAAGCAAGTATTGTAACAGAAGGTTGGAATTGTTGCCATTTTTGATGACCTAATATAAGAAAGGATATTGTGATTTGGTATCTCTCTTGTGTTGAGTTTCATCTGGCATGGTTCTTGTTGTTCTATCTTTAAAATTGATTAAGTTCATAGTTAGATAGTTTGGTGATGCTTAGGGTTTCATGTTTGGAATGTTTGCAGTGATCTCTAGTCCATACTTTTTGCAGTTAGTTGATTGTTAGCTACTTTGCAAAGTTAGCCTGGACTTAAAATTGTGCTTAGTTCAGTTATAAATGTTTGTTCATTTCAAATTGCAATAGGATTGTTTTGAATGAATGTTTATGATTTGAAAATCTTTAAATACCTCAGAAGATTGCACTATTTCTGTGAAATTGCAGATTTATCTAGATCAAATAGAAAGTAGTTTATGAGAAATCGATCTGTTTTGAGCATCCTATCTTTTGCATTATTGATCTTAGGGTTAGAATTAGTCTTAAAATTATCTTTGAAACCTTTCATCTTTTGTTATTTTCTTTATTATATGGGTTCAATTGAGGATTCCAAGTATCAATTCACTGTTTAGATCTGATAAATTGAAAGTCCATCATTTGCTCGTAGTAAGGTCCCTTTGTGATTACCAGCATCTTCACATTTATCACTGAGTTGTTTTGTTGCATTGTCAAGACCTGACATTAGAGACCTTGGGGCTATCTCTTTTCCCATAGAGATTTACCTTTCAAGAGAGATAGGATATAATATTCTGTCTGATTTGTTGTTGTGCAGAAAACACCATCAACACTTTGAATTTCCTCTTTTCTAAAACAAATTAAACCTTATTTTTTTTAGATCTAGCATAGCAATTTTCTACAGCAATACAATTCCAAAAAAAAATTTAAATAAATCCAAATACACAAGAAAGGAACCTATTTCAAGAAGCTTCTAAAGTGTTGAAGTTTTGATGTCGATCCTCTTCCAAAGCTTTCACAACTTCTTCCCAACAAACACAATTTTCCGGAACAAATTATGTAAGCAATTTCACAGCAACTATTCCAAAACAATTCTCTTAATTTTCCTACAGCCCAAAAACCTCTACAATCTTCGGTGTTTCTTCAATTTTTCATTCCTCTCCAAAAAATATCTTCTCCCAAAATATCCTCACACTCCCATGAAGAATCTTTCCTCTTCTTTAACCAAAAATCCCAAATTTTCTCCGTGAATAAATTTTCAACAACTTATTAATTAATTAACTCACACATGCTGGCAATTAACAAATATCTAAAACAATCACATTGAATTTCTCAATATAATTTAAACTAGCTTATCTATCTTAATATATTAATCTATATATGATATGCCGAGAGATATCATTTTTGAGGCATATTTTTCTTCTTTTTTTTCTTTTTTGAATTTAAAAAATATGCCTCGATAATGATATCTCTTGGCGTATAATATATAGATTAATATATTAAGATAGATAAGCTAGTAGCAGTCACGACGCAACACATAACATGAATTAATATATAATTATACAATATTATTTTATTATATTATTAGATAAATAATAACATTTTAGTATATTAAATATAAAAATTTAATATAAGTTATAGTTAGGGGTCAAACATGGTTAGGTTAGGTTCAAACTTTTATTAGGGTTGAGGTTCAAGTTTAATTAGGGTTAGGGTAAAAGTTAAAATTGTGTTCAATTAGGCAGAAACCTTTGAGTTAGGGTTAGGGTTGAATTAGGGGAAATCTTTGAGTTAGTGTTAGGGTTAAACTATGGTTAACATTCAAATAACATTAGGGGTCAAACATTGTTAGGGTTAGGGTTATGATTAGATGTTGAATTATGGTTAAGGTTAAGGTTAGGGTTAGGATTAAGGTTGTAGATACTATCAGAGATATAATTAGGGTTAGGGTTACAATTATGATTATGGTTTACATTAAGTTTAGGGTTACAATTAAATGTTGTAGACTTAGAGTTAGAATTAGGGTTAGGGTTTGGTTTAGGGTTTAAGATTAGGGTTAGGGTTTGAGTTAATGTTTGAATTAGGGTTTGGTTTAGGGTTTAGGGTTAGGGTTAGAATTGGGCTAGGATTAGGGTTTGAGTTAATATTTTGGAACTATAATTAGGGTTACAATTAAGGTTAGGTTTAGGATTAGGATTAGAGTGAGGATTATGATAAGAGACATAATTAAGATTAGGGCTAGGGTTGCAATTGGAATTAGTGTTAGTTATGGAATTATGGTGGGTTAGAAATATTGTTAGTGTTAGGGTCAAGTTAGAGTTAGATTTAGGGTTAGGGTTAGGGTTAGGGTTAAAATTTGTATTATAATTAAGGTTAGGGTTGTAATTAGAATTAGTGTTATTTATAGATTCAGGGTGATTAAAAAAATAGTGGTAGTTTTAGTGTTACAATTAGAATTATAATCTTACCCCTTATCCTACTTGTAATGTTGATCCAAATTATAACCTTAGCAATAATTCTAGCCATATTCATAATCATACTTATAATAAATAACTTCATTCTAATTGTAACCCTAACCTTAAACATAATTAAATCCTAATTGAATCTTAAATCTAATAGTAATTGTAACCCTAACTCTAATTGTCATCTTGATCTATCTTCAATCACCTAAACCCTAACTCCAAGCTTTATCTTAGAATTTTTATTGAACCCTAACCCTAATTTAATCCTAATCATAATCATATTCATCTTTATATATACATATATATCTCCCTCTCTCTCTTAGGGAGATATGCATATATATCCCCCTCTCTATATATCTCCCTCTCTCTCTATACATATATATCTCCATCTCTCTATATATACATATATATCTTAATTTAATACATTTGTACCTCCCTCTCTCTCTCTCTCTATATATATATATATCTCCCTCTCTCTACCTCTATATATAACTTCCTATATCTTTCTATCCCTCCATAGACTCCCCTCTCTTTGTCTCCCCCTCTTTATATCTCTATTTCTCTCTCGCTCTCTCTCCATATCCATCTTCATCTCTATCTCCATACTCCTTTATATCTCTCCCCTATCTCTATCTCCTTACCTCTCCCTGCATATCTCTCTCTTTCCCCTATATCTTTCCTAATGTATCTCTCTCTCTCTATCTTTCTCTCCCTATCACTCAAGCTCTTTCTATATCTCTCTACTTCTCTATCCTCTCTCTATTTCTCTCCCTCCCTCTCTCCCTATATATATATATATATATATATATATATATATATATATATATATATATCCCTCTCTATCTCTATCTCAATATCTCCCTCACTCACACACACACCCTATTTCTCCCTCCCTATTTATCTTAATATATTTCTCACTCTCACACACAAACTCCCTATTTTCCCCTCCCTATATCTGCCTCTCCCCCCTCTATCTCTCTTTCCCTCTCTATCTCTATTAATTATCTCTATCACCTCCTTTATCTCTCTCTCTCTTCCCCCCTCTATCTCTATCTTCCCATCTCTCCCTCTCCCCCACTCATTATATCTCATTATCTCAATCTCTCTCACTTATTCACTCAATCTCTCCCTCCATCTCTCCCACTCTCTATATCCCTCTCTACCTCTCTCTATTTATCACTTTTTATATCTTTATCTTTCTCTATCCAACTCCCCCTCTTTCATTGTCTCCCTCTTTTTGTCTCTATTTATCCCTCTCCCTCTTTGTCTCTCCTTCCATATCTCCCTATATATATTTATTTATCTATCTTTGTCTTTGACTCTCTATATCTCAACCCCTCTATCTTTCCCAAGTTGTATCTATCTCTCCATCTCTCCTTTATATCGCTATCTTTGCCTCTTTCTATCTCTATCTCTCCCTCTCCCTCTCTCTCCCTCCCTCTATATATATTTATGCATAAATATCTCCCTCTCTCTCTCTCTTATGCATACACACACAATCCTTCTTTCTTCCTCCCTATCTGTACCTCTATCTCTATATCCATCTCTTTACCTCTCTATCTCTATCTCTCCATATTTCTTTTTTCATCAATCCATTTATCTCTATCTTATTATCTCTCCATGTCTCTCTACCCCTATATCTTTCCATCTCTACCTCTTATATATCACTCCCTATATCTTTGTCTTTCTATCTCCCCCTCATTCTCTCCTTGTCTCTCCATCTCTATGTATTTACATCTTCTTTCTTTATCTATCCCTCTATCCTCTCTCTCTGTTTATCTCCCCCTCCTCTCCATATCCTTCTCCTCCATCTCCATTTCCATTTTCATTTACATCTCTATCTCTATCTCCTTACCCTTTTTTCCCTCTCTTGCTCTTCCCCTATATCTCTCCCTCTTTCCATCCCTACCTCTCCCTCTCTCCCTATTTGAAGCATAACATGAAATGGACTACCAATTGACCTCATGTATACTGCACAAATGTATGTGAAAAATAGACCAAAATTTTCCCTAATTTACCTTCCACACATCTTCAATGTACCCATTGCACACCAAACTGCGATTTTCTAGTTTAAAATTGATTTTAGATGTGGTCTTATTATGAAGGCCTTATATTAGACTATATATTTAAGTTGCTATATTTTTGTACAATTAAATCTTCGTTTATGATTTTAATTTTGAATAAAATTGAATATTAATGATTTTTCCTTTTTGAAATATTTTCAAATTTTAAAACTATATTAATTTTTTTATGTCTTAAATATATTAATTTTTATGTTTTAAATATATTAATTTAGAAACATATTTTTATATGTAATAATAAATTTAGAATATTTCTTTTTTATTTAATTTTCTATTTTTTATTTTAAAAATACATTAATTTATTTAAAAATTTTAAAATAAACAATTAGTTTTCATTCATTTATAATTTTATTTCCATTCTAATATTAAAAAAATATTTTACATTGAATCAAAGAATACATATTTTTTAAAGATTTTTCATTATTTTTTTAATTTTAAGTATATCAATATAGAAACTTAGTTTTATATTTTTTATAGAAAGTTATTTCATACTTAATCTTATAAATTTTAGAAACTTCCTTTTATGTATCTAGTTTTTTATAAATAATAATATTTTTATTAGAAAAGATTACTTAAATAAATTTCAAAAGATATTTTGTTTCATGCTTAATTTTCTAATTTTTTCAAACTTTTTTTTATGTGAAGTAATTTAACATTTTTTTTATCTTATCTTTAAAAATGGTTTTTTTGTTGGAAATTATTATTTAAATAAATTCAATGAACTAGAACATTCAATTCCAATAGATAACTTGTCAAAATATAAAAATCATTCCCTTTAAAAAAATTAAAAATCAAAATTTTAATATTACTTTATATTCTTTTATTATTAAAATTTTATTTTCAACAAAGATCTTTGCATTTCCTCCTAAAAACCTCTTTTCTAAAATATCTTATTTGTGTACACTGCTCTCATTTAAAATAATTTAAAATAAATTTTATTATTGAAATAAATTTTATACCTTACTTATTAAAATAGAAGATAGGCAGAAGAGACCTAGAATAATGAAAAATTAATGAATTAAATGTTAATACAATAGCCCTGTAAAATTGAAAACAGAATGCAACAAATTCCCGTCACTTGATAAATCCATTGATCTCCACTATATTGAGCAACTATTCAAGAAATTAAAATAGTAATAGACTTTGATTATGAAAGTTAAAATTTAATTGTTTCCTTTAAGTGAGGCCTTTGTCTGTTTGGGGTGGGATATCAACTTTTGGAGCTTTGAAATTTTATCTATGAACCCTATTGTTTGATTTCTGTAACTTAATTGTTCCATTAAATAATATGAAATGTATAATAACAATAAATATTGGTCATTTCCTTACATTTTCATAATTACCACCTAATTACAACAATCTACTTTGTGCCCATAATTGTTTTCTTTCCTAATTATTTGTCACAAAAATTAATTTTCAAGCATGTGTACACCCACCATTCACCAAATTGAACCTATTAAAAAAGTACTTCATAAAAACCTTCAAAAGCATTTATCAGATTCATTAGCAGTGTTTTAGTGTCGAGAAGCTTTTATAAACATTCACTGTCATTCCCATCAAAGCAACCAAAGATGCACACAACTCAAATAACTTGTACAGAATACTAATGGTGTTCAGTTGACCAAAATAGTATAAAACCTAGGCATACCTGGCAAGAGACTCTACCTGCTCCTGCTAATATTCTTTGTGGCTCTCTTGTAAGTCCACAGAGAGGAGAGAGAAGATCCAGTTTGCATCAATAAAGGAATTATAAGAACTCATGCATGGCTATGGAAATTGTTTAAAGCCACAATTAATTCCATGTTAATACCTCACTTCTAGGCTGTTGGAAACATGTACTAAAGGATCATGCCTCAAGTAAATTAAATCTAAAACAGTATATTTTATTGCGAGTTTCAGAAACTCAGGACAAATTTAGAAGCCAAAAAAAATATGTCAAATATCAATTGATGCAATGAAAATAATCTGGAAGACAACATTACATAAAATCATAACCAACAATATATGATCGTCTTCACAATAATAACCATTCAATTTAACCAAATGGGGATGCATTAGCTGCCCCAGAAAGTTAACTTTTTCCTGCCAAAAGAACCATAGAAATCAGCTAAATAATGAATACCAAAAAATAATGTAAATTTAAAACTATCAATCAATAAATAATAATATGATTGAAACATAATCATAGAATAATGAAAAAGAAATAGACATCTATGGCCCTATAGAAAACTTACAGTGAATCAGCCTAAGCAATTATAATACATTCCTCTGTCCTTGCAAACCCAAAGAAGATATCCAGCACAAGACTCTTGGATTAAATGAAACAATAAAATAGAAAAGCATGATTTCATCTTCAGACTAACATGAGAAAACGTTTACAAGATAATCGATGAGACAATACCAAAAATTTATCATTTGCTGGTGTTAAAAGATGAAATGACACCGAAAATGTTTACAGGATAATTGATGAGATGATAGGACTCCGAGGCTCTGACCTGGCCATTGAGGGCCCCTCAGACATCCTACCAAATCCCAACACCCCACATTTTTATTCTTCCACATCCGCCTCTGGCATTTGCGAGGGAGAAGTCGATCTCAGGCCCCTGTGATTTGCTTATATAATGTTAATCAACCCACAAATATCATTTTCCTTGCCTTATATTTTATTCTGAGGTAATTGTTTATCCGTGGTTAAGCTAGCCCAAAACATAGTGTTTATTTTTCTTCGAGTTTGTCTATCCTGTGTGCTACATTTACAGGAATACTTTTAAAAGTGCAATGCACAATTTGTAAGAGCTAGTAAAGATCTAAGGGATCAGAGTACCTACAATGTATGGCTTTTATAATATGATTTCAAACCATGAATTTAAACCTTACAGGAGTTAGAAGGGTACGCAAATCACAGCATACCTGAAATCTTCCTCGGCTCCTCTTTTCTCCTTTGTTCATAGCTGGAGAGTTGCTGGTTCTTCAGGCACATGGTTTTCTCTGAAACAGTAAGTGGCGGAAATGGAAAATCTTGAAATGGAAGCGTTGGTAATGATCATATGTAATGTTCAACCCAATCGCAAATACATAATAATATGTAACATGCAACGAATCGTAGCATTTCATCTTCCAACCCAAATGATTTAATATTCCACCTTCTTGAGTTGTAACGGTGCACAGTTTATCAAACGTCAAAATAAATCCAATGATTTTGAATGTACACGGATTGTTGGCTGTGGTTGTGATGCCACTGTAGGGAACGCCTCTCGGCGTAAATAGGAAAACAACAGCTAAAGAACGATAGGAAATGAAGGGCTGTAATGTCTCAATAATAAAGAAAAAGGACAGGGAAAAAGCTTAGACAGATCATGCAAAATCTGAGAAAAAATGTATTATTTTAGGGGAGAGGACTCAGTAGTTGAGCATGTTCTAATAGTTGTGATAGTAGTTATTTATATAATGTTCAATAACTGTAACATAAGTACCCTAATTTGAACAAAATGTATTCCTTAGATCTAAAAAACAACCAATCATGTGATGCCACATCAGTGCTCAACTACTCATGATGTGAATGGAAAAGTATTGGTAGCACTTTTTTTTTTGGTATTTTTGTACACCTTGACAAAAAGCATGCTGATGTGGCATCATATTTGATTTAACAACATGCCCCTGTCATAACGCTCACTCTGCACTCTTTCGTAACACGGAAAGACTTTGACATGGAATGAGAAAATTCAAAGAGAAAACAAATTTGGTCGGTGGGAAGAAATTTCTTACCCTAAGAACCGCTAAAAAAAAATTGGTTTAAGGGGAGCGAAAAATGGTTTAACGAGTGTGGGTATCGATGTGAAACAGATTCCGATTCAAACTGCATTCACAATATATAGCCTATCGACTAAATATTGCCCTGGCATTATTGAAATTGGAACATAGCAGGAGTAGCAGGAAGGAAAAAGGAAACATGGAAGACTCAACGGTGGAGCTAGATATTGATCTGGTGCTGCCGGCAGGCTATAATCGACAAGTGAGGCCTGGAGAGTGGACCACTGGCCTCTTCGAATGCATGGAAGACCCTTCTAACTGTATAACTATCTACTTAGTACCCTCGTCCCCTCTCTTATATGATTCTATTGTAACTTAAATAGTATTAGAAATGTTGTGTGAGTGCAGGTTGGCGCACATTATCCTACCCTTGCATTACTTTTGGGCAGATAGCGGAGATATTGGATGACGATTCTGAGTGAGACTTCCATAACTATTTTATGTTAGATTTGCCAATCTAACAAAGCAATTTATATTTATTGGATGTTATTATCATATCGAAGGGCTGAATGGTTGAACTTAACAAAGCATGCGCTGAGAGCGCAGTGTCTTATTGGCTGCTTGGGTTTCTGGTTTATGCGTTCGTATTGTCCCCCGTTCCGCTTGGTTTAACTGGATTTGCGTGGTGCCAATCGCACACGTACCGAACCAAACTGCGGGACCAGTTTAAGCTGGATCAGAACGACGACACCGACGACGATTGTGTAGTCCATTGGATGTGCGATCTATGCGCGCTGTGCCAGGAATACAGAGAACTCAAATTTAGAGGATATGATCCTGCTCTTGGTAATATATATTTGAGTTGTTAGATCTTAACTTTTAGAATTGTTGGGCTGGTTTTGGAGTTTGATTTTTTTTTTGTTTGCAGGTTGGAAGGGGAATCAGCAAATACAACAGCGCAAGATGAGTACCGTCACCGCACCCCCTGTCAATCCAACTATGACAAGATGATTCCATCGCTCATACAGTTTCTGTTTGATCAGGGAATTTCTGAATTTCAATGGTTTTTTTCAATAATTATCTCTGTATTTATATTATAACGTACATATTAGTGCTATTATGAATTTAGTCTAGTATGGGTATGCTACATCTGAGGCGAATAACCTTGGATATCTACTTTAAAAGGCAGCTGTTCTCTTTTGGCGTCCACCATAGAGCTGATTTGCTATGTTTACTTTTGTTTTTGTAATAGTAAAAGTTGTATACCATTCATAGTTTTCCATGATATTTTGAGATTATTTTTAATTTGGGTATTTATTTTATGCAACAGTAAATTTATGGACAGTATTTTTTTTATTTTTTTTTATAAGTAAGGATAAGATTATATTGATTTTCAAAAAAGGAACTACAATCTTCTGTTATGCAGATAATCAAAATTGCAGATTCTTTGTATGGGTCCAAAAAAAATTAAAGAACCCATCTCCCAACGGGTTCTGTATTTTCATCCCTCGGATGAGGGAACTCAAAGATTCTATCATGGATAGTATATTTTTGGGTGAATTATGTTTAATATATTATTAGTTCTTGTGGAAAGCGGGATTATTAATACATTCATTGCATTCAATTTTTTTATTAGTTTAATCAATCAACATAGTGGATCAAAAATTTTGAGCAACAATTCTATAGTCTACAATTATTATTATTTAATAATTCCAAAAAATGTCATTTACATTTTTTTCAAGTGATTCATGTTGGAAATAATTAATGCAAAAATAATTTTATTTTTTTAAAGTTACATCAAATGCGTTTTAATTTTTGCATCAAATATCAACTCTATTAATAACTTGAATGACATGAGCATTATTATATACATCATAATAAAATCACATTGTTGACTTTAAAATGATGTTGTGTATTTGAACTACATTTCTCATGTCCCTCAAATCTATTGAAGTATACAATCTTTAAAAAAAATATTAATCACTACATAAATAGTTTAGCCAATCACCATATATAACTAAAACAAATTAAGCAAAATTCTATAGCGTACAATTATTATTTTTATTTAATAATTTCAAAAAAGAATTATTTACCTTTCTTCCTATTGGTTCATGTCGGAAATAGTCATTGTAAAAACCAAATAATTATTTATTTAATTTCTAAATTGCATCCAATACATTCATTTTTTGGATCAAATGTCAACTCTATTTATAACTTGAGTGACATCAGCACTATTATATACATCATAATAAAAATAAATTGTTGACTTTAAATGATGTTCTCTTTGAATGAGATTTCTCACATCACTCAAATTTATATATTTAACTAGCATTTGCACCAAAGGAAGTGCAATGCTTGCATAGATTGTATTTTATATAAAATGTGTTTGAGAGGAGGTCTATAATTGAATTTATAAGTATTAATTAAAAATATATACAACATTACAAGTGTGTAATAATTATTTATTCATTATAAAAGAGTTTCAATATGAGTGACATCATTGTAACAATATTTGATGTGGAGTAGACATTTTTAATATTGATTTTGATAAGATGAGTTATGATAAAAAAATTGGTTTCTTATTATCATTATCCAATGTGATACATGTTATTTGTAATTTTTAGCTTCAATATGTTTATAATACTTTAATCTCAAAAATCAAAAAAATTAATTCTATAAGTAATTGTTTGATTTTTAATTGAAAAATATTGTTAAATATATTAATCTCAAAAATCAAAACAATTAATAGTACTTGTGCTAAATAATAATAAATAATTGTTTTATTCATAATTAGTGTTAAATGATGATAAGTAATTGCTTTATTTTTAGCTGAAAAATATTATTAAATATAAAATGAATTGAGAAAAATATTAAGTAGATTTCCAAAGATTTTTCTAAAATAAAATAAATATGCATTATACATTATACTAAAAAATCTTAAATAAGTAAAAAGATGATGATTAAAAATGCTTTTGACCCAGAGCTATGAATCGATAAGGTCACAAACAAGGGACTTCATTTCCAATATAATTTTTCAACAATTACACCCAAATGGGGTTTGAACCTTAATGGAAAGAACAACAACACAACAAATTAACCATCACACCATGTCATTATTGGCATAAAAAAGTTTCATTTAATAAATGTACTATATATTTATTATTATTGTCACTAACTATTTATCTTCTCAATTTACAAAATTGTGTTGAGCTACAACTCATGTGGACCAGCTAATATTTCAAACTAAAATATTTCATTTGTTGTTGGAGTACTGTACCAACTAAGCTATTAATCCCTCTTTGAAAAACCCATCGTCATTTTTGGTGTGGCTTACTTCCAACACCTTTTTTAAGCCACGCTGCTAGTGCTTCGAGATCCTAGCTTGGATTTGATACCACTTTTTGAGCTACAACCCATATGGACCAGTTAGGATTCAAACCTAGGACATGCCATTTGTTGCTAGAGTGCTCTACCAACTAAGGTATCGGTCCATCTTTGATCAAGCCATCATCAGTCTGAATATGGCTAACTTCCAACAAATTGGAGATCATTGTCAACTCATTTACATCCAATGCATTTTATTTTTGCATCAAATGTCAACTCTATTAATAAATTGAATGACATGAACACTATTATATACATCATAATAAAATTATGTAGTGTCAAAAAATGTCGTCGGTGGCATTTTCACACTTCTTTGGGCCCTCCTTATAGAACCGAGCTTAATGGTGTCTTGACTTAGTGTTGTAATGTGTTTAACACACTCACATTAGGTCTTGGGCCCTTGTAAACTAAATAAACCTAATCCCACCTTATTTAGGGTGTTGTAAAGTGTTGTAACACACTTTCACACTTTTCTAAGGTTGTCATTAATAATTGGGCTTCTTTATGGTGTAATTGGCCTTATTTTGCATCCACTAGCTCATTTAATGCATATTTTCGAGGATGATCCCAACATAAATAAACAACCAATCATAATTTAGGTGTTTTCAGGTTGTGTGGCCCAAATTTAGTGATCTAGAACTTATACACCACCTTGGGCATATGATTCCCACCTAGGCGTTTGGGTCCCAATCTGGATTTTACACCCTTCTAAGCATTTTTTAAAATTGTGCCATAATTTATGCCTAATGGGACTCATATGCTATCTTGGGCGTATGAGTCCCGTGTGGCCCAAAATCAAAATTAATTAAAATTATTGGTAGGATTTTATCCTCCTAGATCTAATGTTAGCTTGTAGTTTTGTAATTTTGGGAATCTTTGCATAATTAAGTATAAATAGGAGTTTATTTCACTCATTTTCTCCTAACAAGCAATCAAGTGACCTAGCAACTTGAGTATTCATGCATTATAGCGAATTTGTGATCAAGGAAGCATTCAAGAGTTTACAATAGTTTACAAGAGCATTCAAGGGTAGATTATCAAGTGATTTAAAGCATTATCAAGCATCAAGCATTAATATTATATTATGATATATATAATATATTATATAATATAATTTTATATTATAATATAAAATAATATATGATAATACATATAATACCTTACATATATATAATTCAAACAACGCTTGGTGATTGGGTCTCAGACCTAACCAATTATTAAAAAAAGTACATAAAGGAAACAAATATCTATTTCTTGTTGCATCAAATTCAAAAAGAAAAGTCAAGAGCTCTTATTTCTACAATCTCCATCCTATTTGTGTGTGGGTTTTCTATTGAGAGACACAGATATCCATTTGGGAGTCATTTTTTTGCTCAAATAAATCACATTTAAGAGGTATTTATAAATTTTAATGTTTTTCTTTAATTTTATATTAGTTTTGAATTTTTTTGTGAATTTTAGTTAAAAATATGTTTTTTAATAGGTTTTTTATTGCATTAAAATGATTGTTAATTTTATAAAAATTTATCAATAAACAGGCTTAAGAATGGCTAATCCCAACCTCGCTCAACATGAAAACCCTAACCCCGCTCAACATGAAAACCCTAACCCCACTCAAGATGAAAACCCTTCAAATCCTCCTTCACCACCACCGATGTTTCCAAACCAAAATGTGCCCACAATACATGAATCTATTCTTAGAAATTTAGATCAATTGAGAAACATATGTCGAATTTATGAGACACTTGTTGAATAAACCAGATACTGAGAGGGGGGGTGAATTAGTATCCACAAAAAATCATTAAACAAACACTTAAAACTTTATTGCACCATAGAGTAGAGTAAAGTAACAGTTAACATTAAGTTCCAGAACACATGAACACCATATTTTACGTGGAAAACCCAATAAGAGAAAAACCACGGTGAGGATTAACTCACAGTATATAAAGTTATATCAAAACCGATAATAAGAGGCTTACTGCCACAAACAGAAGCTCACAGGTTACAAGGACTTACTATCCAAAATGGAGGCTCACTGCCTATAGAAAAAGGTGAATGTAAATTGGCTAACCGCCAAGATTTGAACTGGGAAAGATACACCACATGTGTAGATTCAGTTCCTTTGATGCTTAGAATATTTGTTGATCTTCGACCATTGTTCACACTTCACTCATACATACTTCTTCTTCTACTCGCATTCGCATTTCTTATCCTTCATTACTTCATCGCACACTTCTATGTATTTCATTCTCTAGCTATCTTGTATAAATACCCAATGTAACTATATGCATTGTTTAGGTTGGCCTAATAGATGCAAAACATATTTCCAAGATGATAACTTCTTGGTCTTCATTTCAAAATTAATTCTCTTGTGCTATGCAATATCATGTCAGCCAAGATTAATGAATCGATGCCAAACCCGATCATGTATATGCACTTCCAACCGTTATAAACCTTTTCTAAAAACCTTAGACCATATAGATTACCGGAGGAGATATCCGGACCAACATGCCAGAAATACCAGAGTAAATACTGGATGAGATGAGCATGATCTTCACACCGATATCCAGTACCAGACCAACATGTTGACATCAATGACAATATTGACAAACTTCCAACAATCTCCCCCTTTGTCATTGATGGCAACATGTGCAAAAAATTATGATTCAAAAGTTTTCCAAAACTCCAAATCTCTCCCCCTTTGACATCAAAGGAAAAGGGTGCCAAAAAGAGAAAAAAAACATGGTGACATCCAACATTTGAATATTTTTATTCAAAACTTTCAAAAATTTCAAGTATCCAATTTCTCAAACCAGAAAAACTATTTTCACCTAGAACACCTTTTTGTACCTTTCCTTGATCACTGAAAGAAGTTCCTTCTATTCTAATTTCCAATACTATTGAATACATTCTTGCACATTCACTATCCAATACAGCCAACA
>CM021110.1:95175510-95292343 GCA_007115665.2 Sequoiadendron giganteum | reverse complement strand
GAGAATTGATGAAACCCTTACAATCTCTGAACTTGAGAAGATGAAAGGCACTACACATGCCACAGTTGGTTGGTTGCAAGGAGTTCAAACCAAAGGAGATAGCGCCATCAAGGATATCTTGTTGACTGCAGGGGATGCCATGAGGTCAGTGGACTGGTTGAAGACTGTGTTATCCCAAGACAAGGAGGACATTGATCTCCTATTGCAGAAAAAAAGAACAATCATGGAGTTTACTGAGGATAAGCTAGTAAAGAGTGGGATGCTTCCTTTCCCAATGGTTTCTAAACCTTGGGAATGGTTCGAGATATTGCAGATGAGACAAAGGGTCTTGAAGAATATTCACAAATAAGGGAGGCAGATTGAAGATACTTTGATTGGCATTCATGATAAGTGTATCTCCTTCTTTGAAATTATGACAGGAAGAAAGAGGTTTGTTCCAAAGCATCTCAATCTGGAGAAACTTAGAAAATGGTGGAGAGATGTCTACTCTCTAGTCGGTGAAGGTCCCATCACTGAACATTAGTTAGATGATGCTACAACCTACATTGCAGTTATTGACAGGTATTTAACTAATAGGGCTGATTGGGATGGTACAGTGAGGCAGGAAAGAGATGACATTAAGTCTCTTGAAAGAAGAGTTAGGGTTTTTCCTGTGCCACCTATTGTTGAATTGGACAAAGTGTTGTTGGCCATCCATGGTGATGAGGATCAAGATAAAGACAAGGATGGGAAGTAATTATATAGGGATACATCAAATTTTTTGCTTACCATTATCCACGTGCATTGGGCCGACCTTTTGTGACCCCAGGCCGACTTGGATGAAATTGGTACAAATTGCACATTTCATGATGTATTTGAATATCTTTTGAGGTCAACCTCTTGTGTGGCACTTTTATTGTGAAACTCTTATTTTGAGTCGACCTATCTTGGGGGTTCTCAATAAATTGGGCATGTTGCCTCATTTGTAAGGATAGGTGGTACATGATAGGCATATAGACATAGAATATAGATTTGAGCAAATTAGGGTTTATTTTCAAGCAAGTATTGTAACAGAAGGTTGGAATTGTTGCCATTTTTGATGACCTAATATAAGAAAGGATATTGTGATTTGGTATCTCTCTTGTGTTGAGTTTCATCTGGCATGGTTCTTGTTGTTCTATCTTTAAAATTGATTAAGTTCATAGTTAGATAGTTTGGTGATGCTTAGGGTTTCATGTTTGGAATGTTTGCAGTGATCTCTAGTCCATACTTTTTGCAGTTAGTTGATTGTTAGCTACTTTGCAAAGTTAGCCTGGACTTAAAATTGTGCTTAGTTCAGTTATAAATGTTTGTTCATTTCAAATTGCAATAGGATTGTTTTGAATGAATGTTTATGATTTGAAAATCTTTAAATACCTCAGAAGATTGCACTATTTCTGTGAAATTGCAGATTTATCTAGATCAAATAGAAAGTAGTTTATGAGAAATCGATCTGTTTTGAGCATCCTATCTTTTGCATTATTGATCTTAGGGTTAGAATTAGTCTTAAAATTATCTTTGAAACCTTTCATCTTTTGTTATTTTCTTTATTATATGGGTTCAATTGAGGATTCCAAGTATCAATTCACTGTTTAGATCTGATAAATTGAAAGTCCATCATTTGCTCGTAGTAAGGTCCCTTTGTGATTACCAGCATCTTCACATTTATCACTGAGTTGTTTTGTTGCATTGTCAAGACCTGACATTAGAGACCTTGGGGCTATCTCTTTTCCCATAGAGATTTACCTTTCAAGAGAGATAGGATATAATATTCTGTCTGATTTGTTGTTGTGCAGAAAACACCATCAACACTTTGAATTTCCTCTTTTCTAAAACAAATTAAACCTTATTTTTTTTAGATCTAGCATAGCAATTTTCTACAGCAATACAATTCCAAAAAAAAATTTAAATAAATCCAAATACACAAGAAAGGAACCTATTTCAAGAAGCTTCTAAAGTGTTGAAGTTTTGATGTCGATCCTCTTCCAAAGCTTTCACAACTTCTTCCCAACAAACACAATTTTCCGGAACAAATTATGTAAGCAATTTCACAGCAACTATTCCAAAACAATTCTCTTAATTTTCCTACAGCCCAAAAACCTCTACAATCTTCGGTGTTTCTTCAATTTTTCATTCCTCTCCAAAAAATATCTTCTCCCAAAATATCCTCACACTCCCATGAAGAATCTTTCCTCTTCTTTAACCAAAAATCCCAAATTTTCTCCGTGAATAAATTTTCAACAACTTATTAATTAATTAACTCACACATGCTGGCAATTAACAAATATCTAAAACAATCACATTGAATTTCTCAATATAATTTAAACTAGCTTATCTATCTTAATATATTAATCTATATATGATATGCCGAGAGATATCATTTTTGAGGCATATTTTTCTTCTTTTTTTTCTTTTTTGAATTTAAAAAATATGCCTCGATAATGATATCTCTTGGCGTATAATATATAGATTAATATATTAAGATAGATAAGCTAGTAGCAGTCACGACGCAACACATAACATGAATTAATATATAATTATACAATATTATTTTATTATATTATTAGATAAATAATAACATTTTAGTATATTAAATATAAAAATTTAATATAAGTTATAGTTAGGGGTCAAACATGGTTAGGTTAGGTTCAAACTTTTATTAGGGTTGAGGTTCAAGTTTAATTAGGGTTAGGGTAAAAGTTAAAATTGTGTTCAATTAGGCAGAAACCTTTGAGTTAGGGTTAGGGTTGAATTAGGGGAAATCTTTGAGTTAGTGTTAGGGTTAAACTATGGTTAACATTCAAATAACATTAGGGGTCAAACATTGTTAGGGTTAGGGTTATGATTAGATGTTGAATTATGGTTAAGGTTAAGGTTAGGGTTAGGATTAAGGTTGTAGATACTATCAGAGATATAATTAGGGTTAGGGTTACAATTATGATTATGGTTTACATTAAGTTTAGGGTTACAATTAAATGTTGTAGACTTAGAGTTAGAATTAGGGTTAGGGTTTGGTTTAGGGTTTAAGATTAGGGTTAGGGTTTGAGTTAATGTTTGAATTAGGGTTTGGTTTAGGGTTTAGGGTTAGGGTTAGAATTGGGCTAGGATTAGGGTTTGAGTTAATATTTTGGAACTATAATTAGGGTTACAATTAAGGTTAGGTTTAGGATTAGGATTAGAGTGAGGATTATGATAAGAGACATAATTAAGATTAGGGCTAGGGTTGCAATTGGAATTAGTGTTAGTTATGGAATTATGGTGGGTTAGAAATATTGTTAGTGTTAGGGTCAAGTTAGAGTTAGATTTAGGGTTAGGGTTAGGGTTAGGGTTAAAATTTGTATTATAATTAAGGTTAGGGTTGTAATTAGAATTAGTGTTATTTATAGATTCAGGGTGATTAAAAAAATAGTGGTAGTTTTAGTGTTACAATTAGAATTATAATCTTACCCCTTATCCTACTTGTAATGTTGATCCAAATTATAACCTTAGCAATAATTCTAGCCATATTCATAATCATACTTATAATAAATAACTTCATTCTAATTGTAACCCTAACCTTAAACATAATTAAATCCTAATTGAATCTTAAATCTAATAGTAATTGTAACCCTAACTCTAATTGTCATCTTGATCTATCTTCAATCACCTAAACCCTAACTCCAAGCTTTATCTTAGAATTTTTATTGAACCCTAACCCTAATTTAATCCTAATCATAATCATATTCATCTTTATATATACATATATATCTCCCTCTCTCTCTTAGGGAGATATGCATATATATCCCCCTCTCTATATATCTCCCTCTCTCTCTATACATATATATCTCCATCTCTCTATATATACATATATATCTTAATTTAATACATTTGTACCTCCCTCTCTCTCTCTCTCTATATATATATATATCTCCCTCTCTCTACCTCTATATATAACTTCCTATATCTTTCTATCCCTCCATAGACTCCCCTCTCTTTGTCTCCCCCTCTTTATATCTCTATTTCTCTCTCGCTCTCTCTCCATATCCATCTTCATCTCTATCTCCATACTCCTTTATATCTCTCCCCTATCTCTATCTCCTTACCTCTCCCTGCATATCTCTCTCTTTCCCCTATATCTTTCCTAATGTATCTCTCTCTCTCTATCTTTCTCTCCCTATCACTCAAGCTCTTTCTATATCTCTCTACTTCTCTATCCTCTCTCTATTTCTCTCCCTCCCTCTCTCCCTATATATATATATATATATGTCTCCTGTCCCTCTCTATCCTCTGTCTCAATGCCTCTCCCTCACTCCCTTTTACACCCTATTTCTCTCCCTCCTATTTATCTTGTCTCTTTCTCACTCTCTTTTTCAAACTCCTATTTTCCCTCCCTATATCTGCCTCTCCCCTCTATCCTCTCTTTCCTCTCCTATCTCTGTCTGTTATCTCTGTCACCTCCTTTATCTCTCTCTCTCTTCCCCTCTATCTCTATCTTCCCATCTCTCCCTCTCCCCCACTCATTATATCTCATTATCTCAATCTCTCTCACTTATTCACTCAATCTCTCCCTCAATCTCTCCCACTCTATATATCCCTCTCTACCTCTCTCTATTTATCACTTTTTATATCTTTATCTTTCTCTATCCAACTCCCCCTCTTTCATTGTCTCCCTCTTTTTGTCTCTATTTATCCCTCTCGCTCTTTGTCTCTCCTTCCATATCTCCCTATATATATTTATTTCTCTATCTTTGTCTTTGACTCTCTATATCTCAAGCCCTCTATCTTTCCCAAGTTGTATCTATCTCTCCATCTCTCCTTTATATCACTATCTTTGCCTCTTTCTATCTCTATCTCTCCCTCTCCCTCCCTCTCCCTCCCTCTGTATATATTTATGCATAAATATCTCCCTCTCTCTCTCTTATGCATACACACACAATCCTTCTTTCTTCCTCCCTATCTGTACCTCTATCTCTATATCCATCTCTTTACCTCTCTATCTCTATCTCTCCATATTTCTTTTTTCATCAATCCATCTATCTCTATCTTATTATCTCTCCATGTCTCTCTACTCCTATATCTTTCCATCTCTACCTCTTATATATCACTCCCTATATCTTTGTCTTTCTATCTCCCCCTCATTCTCTCCTTGTCTCTCCATCTCTATGTATTTAAGTCTTCTATCTTTATCTATCCCTTTATCCTCTCTCTTTGTTTATCTCCCCCTCCTCTCCATATCCTTCTCCTCCATCTCCATCTCCATTTCCATTTCCATTTCCATTTTCATTTACATCTCTATCTCTATCTCCTTACCCTTTTTTCCCTCTCTTGCTCTTCCCCTATATCTCTCCCTCTTTCCATCCCTACCTCTCCCTCTCTCTCTCTCCCTCTCTCCCTATTTGAAGCATAACATGAAATGGACTACCAATTGACCTCATGTATACTGCACAAATGTATGTGAAAAATAGACCAAAATTTTCCCTAATTTACCTTCCACACATCTTCGATGCACCCATTGCACACCAAACTGCGATTTTCTAGTTTAAAATTGATTTTAGATGTGGTCTTATTATGAAGGCCTTATATTAGACTATATATTTAAGTTGCTATATTTTTGTACAATTAAATCTTCGTTTATAATTTTAATTTTGAATAAAATTGAATATTAATGATTTTTTCTTTTTGAAATATTTTCAAATTTTAAAACTATATTAATTTTTTTATGTCTTAAATATTTTAATTTTTATGTTTTAAATATATTAATTTAGAAACATATTTTTATATGTAATAATAAATTTAGAATATTTCTTTTCTATTTAATTTTCTATTTTTTATTTTAAAAATACATTAATTTATTTAGAATTTTTAAAATAAACAATTAGTTTTCATTCATTTATAATTTTATTTCCATTCTAATATTAAAAAAATATTTTACATTGAATCAAAGAATATATATTTTTTAAAGATTTTTCATTATTTTTTTAATTTTAAGTATATCAATATAGAAACTTAGTTTTATATTTTTTATAGAAAGTTATTTTATACTTAATCTTTTAAATTTTAGAAACTTCCTTTTATGTATCTAGTTTTTTATAAATAATAATATTTTTATTAGAAAAGATTACTTAAATAAATTTCAAAAGATATTTTGTTTCATGTTTAATTTTCTAATTTTTACAAACTTTTTTTTATGTGAAGTAATTTAACATTTTTTATATCTTATCTTTAAAAATAGTTTTTTTTGTTGGAAATTATTACTTAAATAAATTCAATGAACCAGAACATTCAATTCCAATAGATAACTTGTCATAATATAACAATCATTCCATTTAAAAAAATAAAAAATCAAAATTTTAATACTACTTTATATTCTTTTATTATTAAAATTTTATCTTCAACAAAGATCTTTGCATTTTCTCCTAAAAACCTCTTTTCTAAAATATCTTATTTTTGTACACTGCTCTCATCTAAAATAATTTAAAATAAATTTTATTATTGAAATAAATTTTATACCTTACTTATTAAAATAGAAGATAGTCAGAAGAGACCTAGAATAATGAAAAATTAATGAATGAAATGTTAATACAATAGCCCTGTAAAATTGAAAATAGAATGCAACAAATTCCTGTCACTTGATAAATCCATTGATCTCCACTATATTGAGCAACTATTCAAGAAATTAAAATAGTAATAGATTTTGATTATGAAAGTTAAATTTAATTTTTTCCTTAAGTGAGGTCTTTGTCTATTTGGGGTGGGATTTCAACTTTTGGAGCTTTGAAATTTAATCTATGAGCCCTATTGTTTGATTTTTGTAACTTAATTGTTCCATTAAATAATATGAGATGTATAATAACAATAAATATTGGTCATTTCCTTACATTTTCATAATTACTACCTAATTACAACAATCTACTTTGTGCCCATAATTGTTTTCTTTCCTAATTATTTGTCACAAAAAATAATTTTCAAGCATGTGTACACCCACCATTCAACAAATTGAACCTATTAAAAAAGTACTTCATAAAAACCTTCAAAAGCATTTATCAAATTCATTAGCAGTGTTTTAGTGTCGAGAAGCTTTTATAAACATTCACTGTTGTTCCCATCAAAGCAACCAAAGATGCACACAACTCAAATAACTTGTACAAAATACTAATGGTGTTCAGTTGACCAAAATAGTATAAAACCTAGGCATACCTGGCAAGAGACTCTACCTACTCCTGCTAATATTCTTTGTGGCTCTCTTGTAAGTCCAAAGAGAGGAGAGAGAAGATCCAGTTTGCATCAATAGAGGAATTATAAGAACTCATGCATGGCTATGGAAATTGTTTAAAGCCACAATTAATTCCATGTTAATACCTCACTTCTAGGCTGTTGGAAACATGTACTAAAAGGATCATGCCTCAAGTAAATTAAATCTAAAACAGTATATTTTATTTTGAGTTTCAGAAACTCAGGACAAATTTAGAAGCCAAAAAAAATCTGTCAAATATCAATTGATGCAATGGAAAGAATGAAAAGAATCTGGAACACAACATTACATAAACTCATAACCAACAATATATGATCGTCTTCACAATAATAACCATTCAATTTAACCAAATGGGGATGTGTTAGCTGCCCCAGAAAATTAACTTTTTCCTGCTAAAAGAACCATAGAAATCAGCTAAATAATGAATACCAAAAAATAATGTAAATTTAAAACTATCAATTAATAAATAATAATATGACTGAAACATAATCATAGAAAAATGAAAAGGAAATAGACATCTATGGCCCTATAGAAAACTTACAGTGAATCAGCCTAAGCAATTATAATACACTCCTCTGTCCTTGCAAACCCAAAGAAGATATCTCGCACAAGACTCTTGGATTAAATGAAACAATAAAATAGAAAAACATGATTTCATCTTCAGACTAACATGAGAAAACGTTTACAAGATAATCGATGAGACGATACCAAAAATTTATCATTTGTTGGTGTTAGAAGATGAAATGACACCGAAAATGTTTATAGGATAATCGATGAGACGATAGGACTCTGAGGCTCTGACCTAGCCATTGAGAGCCCCTCAGACATCCTACCAAATCTCAACACCCCACATTTTTATTTTTCCACATCCGCCTCTAGCATTTGCGAGGGAGAAGTCGATCTCAGGCCCCTGTGATTCGCTTATATAATGTTAATCAGCCCACAAATATCATTTCCCTTGCCTTATATTTTATTCTGAGGTCATTGTTTATCCATGGTTAAGCTAACCCAAAACATAGTGTTTATTCTTCTTCGAGTTTGTCTATCCTGTGTGCTACATTTACAAGAATACTTTTAAAAGTGCAATGCGCAATTTGTAAGAGCTATTAAAGATCTAAGGGATCAGAGTACCTACGATGTATGGCTTTTATAATATGATTTCAAACCATGAATTTAAACCTTACACGAGTTAGAAGGGTACGTGAATCACAGCATACCTGAAATCTTCCTCGGCTCCTCTTTTCTCCTCTGTTCACAGCTGGAGAGTTGCAGGTTCTTCAAGCACATGGTTTTCTCTGAAACAGTAAGCGGCGAAAATGGAAAATCTTGAAATGGAAGCGTTGGAAATGATCATATGTAATGTAATGTGCAACGAATCATAGCATTTCATCTTCTAACCCAAATGATTTAATATTCCACCTTCTTGAGTTGTAACGGTGCACAGTTTATCAGACGTCAAAATAAATCCAATGATTTCAAATGTACACGGATTGTTGGCTGTGGTTGTGATGCCACTGTAGGGAACGCCTCTCGGCATAATAATTTCGAATTCAAATTTAATTTCCAAATTTATATTTAATTCCCTTTTACAACTTTCTTAATAAATAATTTAATCGCTTAATAAATAAATTTAATCCCATGGATTAAATTTAATTTACTCAATAAATTAAATAAAATTAATTGATTTAAATAAAAAACTTCTATCAAAATGTCTAAAATTAATTAAATAAATACCAACATTATTTAATGCATAATTTTAACATTTATTTTCATAATCATAAACCCTTCAGAATTAAATAATATAAAACAAGACAAACGATGACACAAAAACTACGACTGAAGACACATTGTGGCTAGGGTGTAGACCTAACATATGTTACCTAGCTACTATCTCCCATTCAACTTAACCATTGGGTTGACACGCTCAAACTTGTGAAACTAGGTGGAGTCGATGTCATGTACCTGCAAATCTGTAAACGAGATAACAAAGATCATATATATATATATAAGCAGCATAAAATACACACCGTGAAGAGGAAATCACAGAATTGCAGGGCACTCGCAAGCGAGTGATGCGATCCCATCCCCTTCACCAATACACTCATCGTAAACTGATAGTTCCATAATACTCAAATATCTCATGTACAATAAATATGTTATAGCAACAAGTATTATTACACCAATTAAAGCATGTCAAATAAAGCATCAAATAAGATATATCACATCACACAAATAGTTTGTCGCTTTATAAATAGCAATCAAATAACACACATGATAAAGTATGCAAAGTATCACAGTAACTGAAACTAAAACAAAGCAAAGAACGTTGTCAAAACAAGAAGCTAAAACGGAGGGGTATTACAATATATATGTATGTATATATGTATGTATATATGTATATATGTATGTATATATATATATATGTATATATGTATGTATATATATATATATGTATATATGTATGTATATATATATATATATATATATATTTGTGTGTGTCTATGTATATATGTGTGTATGTATGTATGTATATATAGATATTGTGTATATATACATACACACATCACTCTATCTAGCCCTATATATCTTTATATTTGTGGTTGGTTCTATTAATAGAGAATTTAATATTCTTGAAGCAAAGAGAATATTTTGTTTGAGTGATTAAGTGGTTCCCTAAACTTACACCTAGAAATATTCCTACTGTGGAGTCCACCCATGACTTTGTTTGAACCCCTATTTTAGTAACTCTATTGGATCCTTCACTATATTTTTCTTTAGAAGTGGGTGAAATCCCCTCGACCCCCAATTTGGGATGGCTATCACTTTAATCTGTAGGATTTTATCCTACTAAAAATTTAAATACTTTGGAAAAGTTGTTGGGTTTGATCCCTTCTATTGGGGCCCCTTAGCTCCCCCCAAAAGTGAAATATGTCTATCTTGACCTATCTTATTCTCTAAGGAGGTTTTTCTAGTATCACATTCCCCCTCCTCCTCTTCATTGGTTCCTCCTTATCCCCTAATGGTTAAGGATGTTAATCTAGTTTCAACTTAGGTTATTTTCCCTAATCACTCACTGTCATCCTCTCCTTCCACCCCTATTGCAAGGAAGTGGAAATAAACACTACATGTAAATACCAAAGGAAAATGGGTGATGTTGGAAAGGATTCCAAGCTAAGTAAGAGAACCAACAAAGAGGTCAAAGTAAAAGAAACTGTGAGTTATGTGGCAAATAAAAAATAAATGAATTTAGAGGTGACATTCTCTAAGAGGGGGGAAATGTTGATCATATACTAGAATATTAGAGGTATTAACAACCATCATAAGAAGGTTATTATTAAGAGTTGTCTTAAACTAGATATTGTTCATCTTCAAGAATCCAAAATGTTTGTGAATTCCTTCTCGGATATTATTTAGTCTATCTAGCATATGGTAGTTTTAAAGTTGTTATTATGGAAAACAATCTTGGCGGTATCATTACTTTATGGAACCCTAATCTAATAGAATGTACCTTATTTTCTTCTCATAAAAAAAAATTAAACATCCCTTTCAAACTTTTTTTTTGGTGATATTTGGATTTTATTGAATATATATGATTTGAATACCAAAAACAATATATTGTCTCTATGGAACAACCTAACTAGTTTCATCAAGAACTTTTTAAACTTCAATTGGATGGTGGTGGAGGATTTTAACTCCCCTTTCTATCCATAAAAAATGGGGGGAAACATGGAATATTATGATAACATGAGTGACTTGGTTGACTTCCTTGTGGATGGTGGTCTCATGGACATTGAATTAGAAAATTCTCCATTCATATAGTCCAATAAAAGAGTTAAGAAAAACTTATCCAGGTTAAGTTATATGGATTTTTTATCCCTTCTAATTATAACATTGATGATAGATGACTCAAATCTTTGGTGATATTATGGTATGATCGTACCCCAATAATGTTAAGTTGGGACATGGGGTTATTTAAAGGAAACCAACCATTTAGATTAAAGATAATATGGACTATGTACCTAGACATGAAAACCTTATTTAAAATTGGTGGAAGGAATGGGTTAGAGGGAATCATTGGTTAAAACTCTTAAGACACATAAAAAAATCAAAAATCACTTAAAGAGATGAAATCAAAGTTCATTTGGAAATATATTTGAGGGGAAAAGGAAGTTGAACAAAATATACTAAAAGTTTAGCAAGAAATGGATAAAAAAGGAGCTAATGAGGAACTAAAACCTAAGGATTTAAATGAAGCTTTAAGTGATATCTATAATAGAATAGCTAAAGTGTAAACTTTATAGAAATAAAAATTGTGGATTCAATAGATCAAAATAGTGGATTGAAACTCTAAATTTATCATATGTTGATCTTGAAACACGAGAAGAATAATTAAATTTCTAAACTAATATTTAATGATGGAACTAAACATTTGAAATAAAATGATATCCAAGAGAAAATATTTTGGTTCTTCCACTCTATTCTCAATAATAGCACATCCTTTAAAACTAGTTTGGTTAAGGACATATTAGAAGTTTTTCTTGAAGTTATCACTACTACTTGAAATATTGGAAAATAGGTACATTAAAATTGGATATAGAAAAATGATATGTGATATGGGGTATTTTATATGGATAGACCTATTTTCCTTTATTTCATTAGGAAATGAGATCCACACAAATAATTGACTTACAACTCTTAGGTGAGTCAACTAAATGAGGGAATCTATTGATTTCCTTATGATTGAGGACGGGGGTATCAGCCTAAACAACACTTTTGGGAGAAAAACTAAAAATAGTAAATCAACTCAATTAAGCTCATTCAAACTTGAAACATCAATTTAAAGCATAATACAAACAAAAACAACAAAGTTCCAACAAATATGGAAATGGCAGAGTGATGTGTACCTATAACCAAAATACAAATTCGGGAGGCTACCTAGGACTCATTCGCCCATAGGCAAATGGGTCTCTATGTAGAGGTTTTTCTCAGCTTTTGGGATCCTCTGGTGTCAGTCTGTAGCTTCTAATTGATACAAGTTTCAATTTCGAAAAGTTGGAAATAAGGTTTGTAAGTAAGATTCTATGAATTGACAACATTTTACAACTGAATAGATCTTTAATCCTTCTTCAACCTATAAACCTTCACATTCAAAAAGAGGAGACAAAAAAAAGTTGGTGGAGGGGGGTTTTCCTTGGTCAAACCTTTTTTTGGTAATTAAACCTTGAATTAAAATAATGAAACATGAAAGGAATGATAAATGAACAAGTGTTATATTGCAACTCACCAAACCCTTGAATAAATATTTGGAGGACTAAAACCTTGATCTTGGTCTTGTATGAAATGGATTCAATGGTCGTGGATATTGATACTTAAATCTTGAATTGAATGCTTGGCATGGATCTTTGAAACCTATATCACAATGTTAGCTCCAAAAACATGCATGATTTCAAAATACTTTGACATGATGCTTAAGGTCTTGATTGCTGCAATAAATCACTTATAAATTTTCTCTTGAATGCCCTTGATCATAATATTTTCTCTTGTGGAGTCTCATAAAAATTCTAGCTTGCTTCTTCTTCTTCTCCTAGGATTTGAATTGATAAAATAACCTTGTATTTATAAATATATATCCTTAATTTCTTAAAAAATTAAACATCACAAGCCGACATTGAAATTTGAATTCGGGGACATTAAAATATCGCCAAAAACATATTTTAATTTTGGTTCAAAAGGCGGATGCCAATGGAGTTGGTCGACGCTCTGCATTTTGAGCTAGAGCAATCTAGCCCTAGCTCTATCTAGCTTTTCTTTGTGGGTGAGTAGTAGGGGGGTGTTGTTGGTATTCCGGGGGATGTTGAATCATTGTCCAACTCAACTGCTGGATCTTTATTTTGGTGGTTGCATGGAGTGGGTGGAGTGTACAGCGATAGAAATATCACTTCTTTTTTGCCTTATGCTTGGTTGCCCTCATGGTTTGGGTGGGGTCGTTGTGAGGGTTGTGCGTGGTGTCTATTGGGAGGGTTGCGGGCCTTGATTATTTTGTGGATTGCGTGGGGTCCTTTGGGCCATGTGGGGTTGATTTGGAGGGAGCTTATGTCTAGGGTAGCGGGTGGAGGCTTTTCACCTTGTGGTGTTGAGGCTTAGTAAATTTTTTCTTTCGGCGTGAGGGTTGGTGTGGGGTGAACATAGGTTCTCTGACCACCTTGTGTTGATGGATTCCTTTATTCATTGTGACCAGGGGCTTGCATGTCCGCCTATGGTTTATTTTTGCTTCAATGTCTCATGGGGAATCGACTAGGGCTATTCCCAAGATGAACTTTCGTTCTGCATTTGGATCGAAGCCTTTGGCACAGAATGTGAAGATAATTGATAATAATTCATTTTCTTCGAAGTTGGAAATGAATGGATTGGGATTGTCGAGGGGGTCTCGAATTGTGAAGATTAATGGGTGTTTGGAAAGATGCGAGGAGAGGCCAAAATTGGTTATTCTGATGGAGATGCTTGCTGATGATGTTGAATATTATTCGAAGCATTCTTTTTATTGAAAGTTTATGGGTTTGAGAGTCTCGCTGCAATTTTTGGAATCTTGGGCTCAAAGGACCTGGTTTCTAGAAGGAGAGATAAATATTAGGCTCATGGTGAACAACTACTTTTGGTCTCCTTTGATTGCATGGCTGATCGAAATAGGGTGTTTGAAGGTGGTCCCTATTTTTACAACTAGGTGGGTTTGTTTTTAAAGTCGTGGCATGCAGGTCTCAATCCGATTGAGGAACTCTCGAATCGGGTTCTATTTTGGGTTCGATTGTCATGGTTTCCAGTTGAATGTTGGCACAATGATGTATTGCACTTGGTGGCTTCAATGCTCAATAAGTCGGTTGGGTCTTCACAGAAAACACAGTTCAAAAAGGTAATGGCTTTTGCTCTTATATGTGTGGAAATTGATTTAAGAAGGACATTACCAGATTCTATGGAAGTGAGTGCAAGTTCCTATACTTGGATTCAACAATTAGATTATGAGACCTTACCCTTTCAGTGTCATTTTTGTCATGAATATGGGCACTTGCAGCATAGGTGCCCTAGGGCTAAGCCTATGGATCCACAACCCTCTCAACCTCCTCACAACCTATCTAGGGTGGATAAGGGGAAGGAGCCTATTTCAGGTGATGGTGATGGGGAGGATGGTTTTTCCCCTGTTAAGGCTCGTAATAGGAATCGAGGGCAAAAAAGGACTTTTAAGAAAGGCAAGATGAGGACACTTTTAACAAGTTTGAGGTGTTGGATGAACTCGGCCAACATGAATTGAACTCGGGATTGATTAATTTAGATCAAGGGACATTGGGTGTTGGACATGAAGGACCTTCTTTGGAGGTTATGCAGGTCTTGCAAGATGTTGGGGTTGGACAGATGGATACTGATCAACCTTTGTTGGCTCAAGCAGGAACGTATGATAGTGTGGGAGTAATGAAGAGTGGAGGAGAGGGGTCTCTTGGGACCCTAAAGGAAGTTGTGAATGTGGGGAAGAGCTCTTTCTCTTCTCCTCACATGTGTATTCATCAAAAGGATCCAAGGAAAGGTGCAGGTGAAAATTCTTCCAAGTTGGGTCGGAAGAAGGACATGGAAAACTTAAAGATTGTTGGGGAAACTTAGGTGGAATCAAGAGCAATCAAGATCCTTGATTCACATTTCTCTTGTCCTTCAAAATGAGTGTTATCTCATGTAATGTTAGGGGCTTGAACAGTGGCCCTAGATAAAAAGTTGTTCGGGATTTAATTAAAAGTAAATCTCCTGATATTCTTTTTCTACAGGAGACTAAGTTATCAATTGAAAGTATGTTGGGTATTCTACCTAAGTTGTGGAGAAATGGAAAATTTTAGTGTATAGGATATTTTGGCTCTTCTGGGGTGTGGCTTGTTTATGGAACCCTCAGAAGATTAGCCCAATTTGGTGGATGTCCTCTAAATCATCTATTTCCTTGGTGGCCTCTAGCTTTGAGACGGGAGAAAATGTTTTCTTCTCAAATTTTTATGTTCCTATTGAGATTCAGGGCAAGCAACTTCTATGGTCCTATCTCTGATTTGTTCATAGCTTGGTTCCTTATCATTTGTGGGTTATGGTTGGAGATGTCAATGCCATTGTTGAATTGTCAAAAAAACAAGGTGGTACTGCAAGGTTGGAGTCGTCTACTCTGTTACTTCATGATAGAATTTCATCCTTAAATCTTATTGATGTGAAACCTAGTAATGGGTGTTTCACATGGAATAATAGAAGGATTGGAGGGAATTGTGTTGCTCGGAGGCTGGACCATTTCTTAGTTTCTTGTTACTAGATCGGCAGCGGGTGGTCAACCAGCTCTGAATTTTTGGACTAGAGGGGCTCTGATCACTGGCCTATTAAGCTTAGTATTATTATGGATGGAAAGCCTAGGAACCCTTCATTTAAGCTCAAACTGATGTGGTTAAGGTATGCTACTCTTTTTTACTATGTTGATGTTTGGTGAAGGATTGACCGACCTACTTTTGGTATGGCTATGTACATTTTTGCTAAGCTTCTTTAGTTTGTTAAGTATCAATTGAAGAGGTCAAATCGACAGTTTTTTGGCAATATTTTCTAGGATAAGGATGTTTCTCAAGAGGAGTTGAATAAAATAACACGGTTGATTCATGAGAAGGGAGTTATGGAGGATCTTTTGAGAGAGGAGGCTAGGACTCTAAAAGTGTTTGAGGAATGTGAATTGAGGGAGGATATATATTAGAAACAAAATACCAGAGTGGATTGGAAACAAGTAGGAGACAAAAGCATTGCCTTTTTCTTTAATTTTGTGAAGGACATGAGGCATAGTAATTCTATTTGTGTGTTGGTTAATGATAGGGGAATCAGCTTGCCTCTTATCAGGAAATCTCAGCTGAGGCATCATAGTATTTTGCTACTTTATTTAGGGAGGAGTCGCAGGGGGCTCTCTAGAGAAAGCCAAGGTTCTTTCGTGCATCCTCCAATTGGTTTCCATTAAGATGAGTAGTTGATGAGTGAGACTTCTCTTGAGGAGCTAGAAGGGATTGTGTTTCGAATGAAGAAAGGAAAATCTCCTGGCCCCGATGCTTTTTCAATTGAATTTTACTAGGCGTTCTAGGATATCATCAAATTGCATCTTTTAACGGTTGTTCAGGAATCCCAAAGGAATAAACAAATATTGTGTGCTCTAAATTCCACCTTCCTTGCCCTTATCCCAAAATGTGAGGGGGTTGATAAGTTAACTCAGTTTCGGCCTATATCTCTTTGGAATGTGTTTTATAAAATTATCTCGAAAGTAATAGTTGATAGGCTGAAGAAGTGGCTTAAGGTGCTGATTTCTGAGGAGCATAGTGGTTTTATGGAGGGTCACCAAATTATCGATGGGGTTGGTATTGCTACAAATACCATCCATTTTATGGCTAGCTCTCATTAGAAGGCAATGATCATTAAGTTGGATATGGCTAAGGCTTAGGACAGGGTATGATGGTCTTTCCTGAGGAAGATCCTAGTTTCTTTTGGATTTTGCGAAGAGTGGATTCAATGGGTTATGAGTTGTGTTACTTTTGTCTCATTCTCGATATTGAAAAATGGAAGTCACTTTGAGATTTTTGATGCCTCTAGGGGATTGTGACAAGGGGATCATCTTTCCCCATACTTATTTCTACTTCTTGTTGAAGGTCTTGGTCGCTTGATGAGAATAAATGTGAAGTTGGGCATCATACAAGGCTAGAAATGGGGGGGAGATCTGTCCCCACAGTCTCATTTATAGTTTTCTGATGATACTTATTTGATGGGGATGGCAACTATCAAGGAAGTGACTAACTTGAGGCATGTGTTGGATATATATCTTATTGCTTCAGGGCAATTGATTAACGAGGATAAGTCTTCCATCTTCTTTTTCAATACCTCAGTCCCCATTCAGAGGAGGGTTGCAAATATCTTGAGGTTTTAGATTGGGGCTCTCCCTTTGACTTGTTTGGGTATACCTATATATGTTGCCAAACTTCCTAAAGGCTCTAGGCAAGTTATTATTCATAAATTTTGGGTGAAATTTAATCATTAGACCCATAGATGGTTATCTTTTACTGGAAGGGTTCAACTTATCAAGTTGGTGGTGCAGGCTCTCCCGACCTATAGATGCATGCTTTACGTGGCTCCAATGGGTTTTCTTAAAGAGTTGGAATCTCTGGAAATACAATTTTTATGGGCTGGTAGTTTGAAGACTTCCAAATGGAGCCTCATTAGATGGGATGTTGTGTGCAGCCCCAAACAGTATGGTGATCTTGGTCTTCGGCAATCAACACTGTCTAGGGTGGTTGTGATAGCTAAGTTGTTCTGGATATGGTGTGTGGAGCAAGACCAAAGTTGGGCTAGGATCTTATCCTTTAATTATTTCTTGAGGATCCCCCGTCAGGATCTTCCTAGGTACCCTTTGGAGGGGAAAGGATCGGTGATTTGGAATACTCTGCAGAAGGGTGCAAAGCTTGTCAAGGAAGGTTTATTTTGGATTTGCAAAGGAGGATCTGAAGCTCTATTTTTTTTAGACTCTTGGGATGTTTTTCCTCCCCTTATCTCTCATCTCCCCAACTTGGTTTTGTTGTGCCATAGGTTTCTTGTGGCTGGGTGGTCTAGGGTGAGTGATTTCAAATCTTTCTCTTTCAGGGGGCAGCTGGGGGTGGCCTATTGGAAGGACCCCTCTGAATGGTTGGATTTTGGGTTGGAGGAAGGAAGTGTGGAGCTTCATATCATTCTTGTAGTAGGCTTTGTTGTTCGCTACCAGGAGAGGATATCCTTGTTTGGTTCCACAATCCTAAGGGGTTTTTTTTAGTTGCCTCTGGCTACTAGGTTCTTTTGGCTCAGAGGTTGGTTGGAGGGGAGGTTCATTGGTGGAAAATGGTGTGGAACAAGCTCTCTTGGCCAAAATGCATTTTTTTTGTATGGACTTTGGCGTGGAATAGGTTCTTAACTTGGGATAACATTCGTAAGCGTGGATTCCAGGGGCCTTCAATCTGTGTTTTGTGTGGGAAGGAGGAGGAGGATTCTTCACACCTATTTTTCTGATGCCCCTTTGTTACTCAACTTTGGCATTTTTGGTGGGGATTTTGGAAGTTCCCCTATGTTCATGCTCCTTCTCTAGTTAAGTTATGGGGTAGTATGGGTAGGACACCCTCTATGGCTTCCTTTGTGCAGGATGTTTGGTATGTGGGGCCTACCTTTCTTCTTTGGCAGACTTGGCTGGAGAGGAATCGTAGGATCTTCCAACGGGAGAAGCTAGTGGTTCAACAAGTGTGGTGGTGTATGGTAGGAATTCTTCAGGAGTCGGTTGTGGCTAAGAGTGAGATGGTCTTTCCTCTGGAGAAAGGTGATGCTAAGTTGGTGGAGAGACTAGGACTTCTTGCATTTGAGTCTACTTCTTTTGGTAACAGATGTCGCGAGCATGGGAAACAGAGAGTTCAGTGGGTGGGTAGGTGGTTACCTCCTTTGGATGGTGTCCTGAAGATCAATACTGATGGCTCTTCTAAGGGTAATCTCGAGCTTTCCGGGATTGGGGGGATTGGAAGAGATTTTGTGTGGTTAGTTATCTTTCTCTTTTCAATTCATGAAGGGATTCAGACTGTTAATTATATGGAGGGTCTGGAAATTCTTTATGTTGTTGAGAGGTCTCTTACTTTGGGATGGAGAAAGGTTATTTTTGAAGCGGATTCATAGGTTTTGATTGATTTGGTGAATGCTCGGAAGGTATCAAATATTAATTGGCAGTTAGTTGTTGTGGTTCAGCAGATTCTTCAGGTTAGCTCCATGATGGAGGTTGTGTCCTTTATGCATATTCCAAGGGAGTGGAATCAGATTGCCAACTACTTAGCCAAGTGGAATTTTGAGCATGATGATATCTGGAAGGTTGAGGATTGGAGACAGGTTTCTCTTGAGTCAAGACTGGTTTTGGATCGGTTACTTGAGGAAGATAAGAGTGGGTAGGTGGGTTGGTGTCTTTGGTTCAGGGTATGGTGGGTTGTCTCTGGTTGGCTTATGTGGCTGAGGGCCTTGATCTTTATTGTAATGCTATATTTTGATATTTAATAAAGTTTTTACCCTCTTTTTATTAAAAAAAAATTGGTTCCAAAGGCCTATGGAGGACAAATTTTCCCATGGGCGAATGGGTCCTAGGTCCCTATTCCTAGAACACACGTTGCTCAAGGTAAAGTATTATGTGTTGGCATTAATTTTTGTGGGTTTCCCCTTCGAAAAATGTAATTTATTAGGTTTGTAGATGTAAAATAGGGCTTATTAAGGCATAATTAAGTCCAATTTAATTGAGGGGACCCAAAAAAAAGTGTGAAAATTTAAAGGAGTACATTTTCCTACACTACATTTAGCCCCCACTTTAGTGAGAGGATGACCTTGCATCAAACTCACACCAAAGTAGACAATCAAGAGAGGTCTAATTGTACAATTGTTGGAAAGATAATATGACAAAGGTCAAGGAGGGTGATCAAGCCCCCAAGATCTAAGATCTCATGACTAACCAACAAAGGCACAAAGAGACAAATACCTTTGTTAAATATGCAGTAGCAATGACAAGATACTCAATCATTCAATGTCAAAGACTTAAAGAAAGAAAGAAAAAGAGGGGTGGATCAAGCCTCGACTATTTTTCCATCTAGACATGGATCAAGCCTTAGCTATTTGTCCAAAAATGTTTACAAGTGGAAACCCGTTGTCCACTATGCAATCCAAATGCGCTAACATAGGCTAGTGAAAATAGGTTGTCCACTAGGTGAGCCCCAAAAAGGTGGTTGATGGAAAATTCATGCCAAGTCTACAGGCTCCCATGTACTAACCATACCAAAGTTATACCTCCTGACAACTTTGATAACGTGCCACACAATATGAACTTTGAGCTTCATTAGGATTTCAAGTTGCATTATGCTAACACTCATGAACAAACATGGCTCCACTGGCAAGCAAGGTGTGTTATGCTTGGTGGTCATGAAAAGGGTTGTAACTTCGAGCTTCATAAGGCTAGCAAGCTTCATTATGCTAAGCACTTTGTGAAAAAAGTGCAAATAGGATAAGACATGTTCAAAGGGGTTTTGCTTGATTCATGTAAGGTTTCTCCTTAGGGAACATTACACTTGGAATCACCACCAAGAGAGGACAAGTCGAAGGATAAAATATTTGAAACTTAGGGAATGCAAATTGTAGCATTACCACTAAGAGGAATTTCATATGCTAAGAAAGCTTGCACTCTTGAAGGACATCAATCCTAATGTCACCAAGAAAAAGACACGTCACATGAAGTAAGAAGATGACACTAAGAAACATGAGTTATAGTCAAAATGTCAAAATGATAATGCCAATATATTGCCCCACTTTTAAAAAAATTATAAACACTGTGTTGTGAGCAATTACTTTAAAGTAGAAAAATGCTAAATGCTAAACAATAAAGAAGACATAAGAGCTTATTTGGAAAGCCCTATATCAAGCATACGTTTCCAAATGAAGCTACATCATGAAAAGGGGTTGCCCCCAAATGAAATTCCAAAAACATAAGGGATCCACAAATTTGGGATTAGCTTATGTCTTTGATAAAAATTTATTGTAGAGCTCAAAAATTTCATCATTCCCCAAATACTCGTAGAACTAGAAGAATTACACATAGAGAGAAAAAAACAAAGAAAATATTATGGGTCAACATGGAAGATACCTATATGTCTTGATGCCTTGCATCATCCCCAAAAGGAAAACACAAGACAAGAGAAAAGATAAAGGTTTATTACATATAGAAGAATGTAGATACAATTAGATGAATGAATATAAAGACATGTCAAATAGAATGATATGGGGGATCACATTACACACATGCAATCACACACAAAGAGCGTGAACAAAAGGATAAAAAAATACTAGTAGGGCACATGCAAGTCAATCTATAGCAAGCCATTTTCATCCCAATCTTGTTCATCATATGTGAAATATGGATAACTAGCCAAAGGGACAATGCCAAGTGTTGTGCTAGGAATATCACCAGGTTCAACACGTGGTGAGTCACTCCTTTTAGGAGGATCATCACGATTGTTATCATTTAAGCTCATGAAAGAGAAAATCAATATATTCGGCTCATTATGCACTTCTTAATCAATTTTAGCATTCTCATCATCATCATCCAAATTAATCACAATAGGATGTCTAATGATAATATCCATGGAAGGTGTTTGTTCTTGTTGTGGTTGAGATTTAAGATTTTCTTGTTGTGACGAAGGTGGAGAATCATCGTGCATTTCTTGAATTGTTGTTTGATCTTGAGTTGTTGATTTATCTTTTTCTTGTAACTAATGAGCAATAGCACTATGTCTACACCTATGCTCTCTAGCATTTTGGTTTCTTTTTGTTGGTTTTCAAGTTACAATTGTGTAGGAGCAATTTTATCAGCCATAGGTTTCTTTTCTTCCCATAAGGGAGGAACAAAAGGAACCATGGGAGGTTGTTCAACCACTTTCTCTTTAGGTTTATAAACCTGTTTGAATTTAGGAGGAACAATAGGACTTACTTGGTTTTCTCTTGGTCTCTTATAGGAAATGGGTGAAGGATTTTATGTGATTTGGTCTTAGTTACTTGGAAGAGCTTTTGGTTCCATCATGGTCTCATCAAGGATAGGAGGGTCAATAATGGGTTGAGGCATATTGGTAAGTGATAATTTTTCTATGTGCTTTGCCTCAAACTTTTGGTAAGATTTGAAAAATAAATCCTCACAAGGCCTAATAGGTTCCATGGGTTCAACCAAAATAAATCCAATGAGAAATTCCCATGGGAAGACACAAGATTAAAGCCACTATGGTGCATAGTAAAGAATTGATTGTTAAAGGGAAACTTAAAGAATTTGTGAATGACTGACACGACAAATTTCATGGAGCAAAGCCATGGATAGCCTAACTTTACACGAAATTGATCTGATGTCAGGATGATGGAGAATGAGTTTTTTAATTGTTTCAGTCCAACTTTTAGAGGAAGATTTATCGAACCTATGGTAGGGCAAGCAAAACCATTATGTGTTTTGATCCATGCTTTTGGTTGTTCATAAGTATCTTGATAAATTTCATGCACAAACAAGAATTCTTTAGTGATCACATTCTCTACACAAACATGATCAATTAGTATCCCATTAGTAGGCTTGTCATTGATTCTTCTGGCAATGTAACGAGAACCATCGGGTGCATTTTTAATTATATCATTTTGTGAGAAATCAATGTCAAGGGACATATTAGTTTGACCCTTACGAGGTTAAAATTCAATGATTCCAATCATAGTATCCATAGGATTTTCCTCATTATCATTCATGTTGTTATGATTTGTGTCAACATTCATCACATCATTCTTGGTTTCACTAGCTTTGACAAAGGAGATGTTATGATTGGCATAGGATTGGTAAAGATTTGAAAATTTTGGTTGGGAGGTGCAATGGACTTCTTACCTTGATCATTAACACCACCAATTTGTATATGATTAGAATCAATGAGGTCTTGCACAATATGTTTAAAACACTTACTATGTTTTGTATCATGTCCATTTTGACAGTGAAAATGAAAAAAGGCATTTTATTTATAGTTTGGAGGTAAAGGCTTAGAAGGATTAGGAGCTCTAACAAGAGGTAAGGAAATTAAGTTCTTGTTTAAGATTTTCAACATGATGGAATGAAGGGTATCAGATAGAAGGGTAAATTTTCTACTCATCTCCCCAAATGTATATGGATTTGTTGTTTTTATAACAGCCACTTGGGAGTTAGCATGTTGAGTTGGTTGAGTGGCATTGACTTGTATAAAGCCCTTATTTGGTTTCTTAAATGATTGGATGTTGGTTTGAGGCATGGATTCGGATTTTTTAGGATGGTTAGAGGAATTTTTCACTTCATGACTACTAACCGAATTTTGGTAATCATGAAGGGTTGTACTTAAGTGTGTGAGGGAGGGAAATTTCATCATCCCAATATTATCTTGTATCTTATGTTGTAAATTTTTAGTGAACATTCATTGGAGATCAAGATCAGGAATCCTAATGTTGTGTTGACATTTCTTTTGTCAAATAGCATTTGAAATATGGGGAAAGGAAGTTTCATAAAGTTAAATGTGATAAGAAAGTGAATGATAAAATATAAGATGGGAACTACAAGAGTTTTGGGCCACATTTAGTAAAAGAGGAAAATTCAAAAGGTTTATTACCACTTCCAATGCTTAAGTGAGAAATGGCAGGGAAAAAAATCAATGAGTTTTTTTGCCTTTACTTTTCTGCACACGTAGCATGAGTTTAAGGTTTTGTTATTACATTGAAGAGACTGCATCTCTAAAATATGGTGCAAAACCAGTGTTTGGTTCATGAAGATTCTCCACTTTCATGAGGTTTGTTACAGATTTAGAGGTTAAAACACCACATTGCAGTTAGGGCAAAGGTTTCATTCATGACAAGTGTGAATACTGGTATTTTTTTGTCAAGAGGTTTCATCCACATTGAGGGAGAATAGGATGAATATACTGGCACATTGTAGTGAAATTGAGAAGAGAGGTAGGATTTGATTGAAGCAATAATGTATCAATCCATACATTCTAGATTTCTGAGATACTATATCTGCATGGCAAGTATGTGATGAATGTTAGAACCCAAATAGAAAAAGGTTATGCAATTAAGGTCAAAATAGTGCATTAAAGATCACAAAGAATATTGCTAAGATGAGAGATGACCAAAACTCTTTTTGACCTTGCTAAGAGTATTGTAACTGCAAACATTCAATAATCTTGTCAAATCAGTTGAAACGTTATCAATAAATGTAAACTAGCAATCAACGAATTGTCAAGGGTAGGATAAAGATTCATTACTTCATATTGTAGGCTTTATTATTTAATGTGAAGAAGCTTCATATTGAAGCTTTGTTTATAAATTGATTCAAAAAGTGTGCCTAAATGTTCTTGAGAATGTTGAGGGATGCAAAACTGTCTATGGATATATTTTAACAAGATCATAAGAGCTTAGTTTCTTGTGAAAATATTTATATTATGATACGTTCAAAACCTATTCAATGCTCTTGAAACCCTTTAATAAAATATAATGGTGAGAATCTATAGGAGATAGTAAGGATATGGAAACTGTGAGGAAGATTCAAAGAGGCCACAAAAGTTTGTTATGTACATGATTGATGTTGGGCATGAAATTTTCTAGCAGAGGAAAGTAGAACAATGAGAAAGAGGGATAATATTTAAGGAGTAGGGTCATAATCAAAAGGCAGTGACTTTTTATAGGTCTATTGCAGGGATTGGGCATGTAGTGAATGAGCAATAATCGAGAATAAGATGACATCATGTGACAGTGACAAAGAGGGTAGTATACTATATGAATGGAGGAGGACAATATTAAATGTTTCATTTTAAATATCTATATTATACAGTTCAAAACAGTCAAGGGTAGCAATTTCGTAGACAAATCACAAAGGACAACGATATTAGCTACTAATACTACCAAAGGAACTTCATTTCGAATGTTGCATTGAATAACCACAATGAATGCAAAGAAATAAAGAGGGAAGAATATAGAGATAAACAGACCCCTTGTTGCTTTGATAAATGCAGATACAGTGTAGCCTTGAGATAGAAGAATAGTCATTTATGAATTGAAAGTCCTTTTGAGCAAGAATGGGGAATCATGGAAAGATGATTATGAGCAAAGTGCCACTAAGATTTCACATAGAAATGATAATATTCATGTAGACTATAGAAAGGCAGAGTTTTATGAGCACACAATAGGTTTGGTGAAGACAAGCATGTTCAGATTAAAACAATAAATGTTCACCTCATTGACTTAGAGAAAAAGTTGCAGTGGATTATATACTTATCAAGAGGAGATCGATAAGACATAGTAATGTTTCCTAGATTGTCAAGGACACCATAATCAATGCATCTATTGCTTGGAAATAAAGTCAAGAAGATAGTCAATACATGTAAAGGTTGAATTCATAATAGTTTGTATATATGCCAAAAAGATGAAGTGTGATAATAAATATGAAGGTTGAGGAGCTAAGTTTAGATTGCAGGCCAAAGGAAAAATGATGATAGGCCTGCATAGTTCCAAGCATTCCAAAAGACAATCACCTTGATGCTATGAAAAGGTCAAGAACAATCATAGGACTGTCATAGTTGATAAGATTAGGCATGATATTCATCACTTATAGAATTTTAGTCATCTACATGCATTAAGGGATAGTCAACACTGTAGAAGTTGAGAAACCCAACCTCACATACCCCAAGAATCACCTGCATGCAATAACCTATCACAAATTATGAAAGATGAACAAAACAACAAAGATTCTCTGCAAGCCTCAAGTTGTAAAATGCATTAAGGTAATGATTAATTACAATTAGATCAATCCTTATGAAGGAGATCAAGAAAACCTAAAGGAAACCCTAGTGTACACACTTAATAATTAATAAATAATTATTAATGTGCCTAAGTTTAGCTTAAGTAAACTTAAAGGGATAAGTGACTTGATTAATGTAGACATGGAAAATGTACAATTTCAGTTGGACACGCTTATTAACAACATTCCTTCCTGAATCATACTCTCAACTTTTCACCATATTCTGCCTCTTAATTTAATGAGTCATAATTCATTTAATTAAGTCTTCGTCTGTCAGTAATTAAATTAAATCAATTTAATTTAATTAACCTTACCTTTCTGTTTAATTAAATAATTCGTTTTGTTTGATTAAATCCCTAAAATCTTCTTATTAAATTAAATAAATTAAACCTTATTTGATTTAATGTAATGTATTCCTCCTTAGTTAAATAAATCAAATCATTTATTTAATTAAACCTTTCCTCTCATTTTGATTTAAATCAATCCTAAAATCTAAGTCTAAATTGTCACATCATCTAATTCTTCTTTAAGTTAATCAAATCTTAATTAAATTAATCCTTCTCCTTAAAATCCTCTAGAGAATGCAAGTGGCACAATAAATCAAATACTTTGATTTATTAATTCTCCATTTTCCCTCACCTAGCATCAAAAGGGAATATTCCCCTTGTTTGAATTCAAAAGTCCAAGTAGACTTGTACATCCAACAAGGCATTCACTCCTCTTACATGTCCTTGTGCATTGAGCCAAGTGGCATTTATTTCATTCATTTTTCCCTCTCACATGTCATTTCTCAAATTTGAAATTCCACCTAATAGCATTTATCATGCACATTGACCAAAATGTGCTCATTCCTCAACCATTCACATCTTGACAAGTGGCACTTGGCCATTGGATGTTGAATGATCCCACATTGCTCTATTTCACTCTCTATTCCATTTTGGAAATCTATAAATTGGAGACTTCTCTCCTCATTTCTAATCCACACTCTCATGCAAAGTTACTCTCTTCAATTGAGAACTAATTTTGCTCATTTCACACAACTTTGAGTAAGCTTACCATGGTCAAATTCACTTTCACTTCACAGATTTCAAGCAAGGTTATTCTCTTCATTTGAGAGTTAATCTTGTTCCTAACATCATACAACTGGTTCAAGGATTGGGAAAGGGTTGCTTACTGCACAACATGGTGGCACCAATCCACTATAAGATAGAGTTTAATTATATTTCTTATATGCTTCTGTTTAACCTGTTTTCCACTCATTAGTTGCATATTTAGATATGATTAAATATTTCATAGGGATGTTAGATTTGCTAATTTAAACTAACTTTCATGCTAACAACATGAAATGGTTTGAGTTGATTATCTTGCAAGTTTTTAGCATCCACAATTAATTAACCAATATGATTAAATTATTTAAGTGAAATAACTTATTACTCTAACACCCCCCCTTAAGATGAACTTAGGGAGTAGCTAAAACACTAGGAAAAGATGCATGAAAGAAAAGATGGGTTCCAGCAATAAAGGCTTGATTAGGTACCCATGTACAAATGCAATGCAAACTAAAGCAAATGTGGTAAAGGAGAAAACCCAGTGGGAACAAAACTCCTCCCCAAAATAGAATGCAAAAAACAACTAAGTGATGAAAGATGGAGGACTCCATAAGACCCCCCAAGGACACCATCCATCACAAAGATACATCAAAGAACCCCCCTAGAAGAGAGGAAGAAAGAGACCACATATCCCCCCCATAATGAAGTAGCTCCAAAAAGACTAAAGAAATCACATCTCCTGAAAGAAGTGAGAGAGAAGAATCCTCGTGAATGCAATCTTTGAAGGTGAATCGGGTGTAGCCCAAGATGTCTCCACAGAAGCAGGTGTGACCTCAACCAATGAAGAAGTTAGAGTAGGTGAAGACTGAAGAGAAACCTCCAAAGATGAATGATCAACTAGGTCATGTTGCAATGAAACGGGAGAAACCACATCTGTAGTCATAGAAGTATCAGCAACTGCAACAGTAGGTGGAGGAGAAGGAATGGATGGCTCAAGAATAGGATATGAAGTGAGAACTCCAATGTTCAAGTAGCCAAATATCTCCTCTGAATGATGATTCACACTAGAAGTGTGATGAACAATTGTAGGAATATAAGCACCATCAGTAGAAAAAATTGCAAAGGAATACAACCGAGATGAAGGATCCACCACCCCAATAGCAATAATTGCTCTACTCTCCAAGTCTTTGATGATAATTGAATCAGGTGTGAACTCCACAGATCTCCCATTGCCCCCATGTGTGATCTGATATATGGAAAGAAGGTTGTTCGTCAAATGAGGAACACATAAGACATCCTGAAAAAGTGTTATCCCCAAAATTAATAAACCCCTTCCCTGTAACACTCATGTATGTATTTTTTCCCATCAAAATAGGAGACATAGTGTAAGACTCAAAGGAAGTGAACATAGATTGTGAAGATTCCATATGATGAGATGCTCCTAAATCTAGAAGCCATCTCCCTGATCCAAGACTCGAAGAAGCAAAAAGAGCATGTCCCTTCATATCTAATGAAGTATGTAAACCAGTTATGCCCCTATCATGCTGCTCTAAAGATGAAGAATGAGGTGAAGGAGATGAAGCAAACATCCTAGAAGGAAAATCAATCTGATTTTCTGAAGAAGATGCTTCATCTCATCAATTTCCTTCTTATAGCAACTATGTTCTCCATGTCCTTCCCTCTTCCAATATGCACATATAACCTTCTCCTTCTTAGATGATTTCCCCTTAGAAGAGGAGAATGAATCTGTGGACTTCTTTTGCTGCTCATGAGAGTGGGAATCCTTTTGTTTCTATTTCTTTCCTTTTCCTATAGAAGCCTTCTGATCTTTGGGCTCCTATGATGCAATAAGTGCTTGTGATGAAGAGGGATTCAACTTGCCCATGCTAGCCAACTTGGCCTAATCTCGAGTGAGAGAAGATGTAAAATCATCAAAAGAAGGCATAATAAATCTAGTACCAAGTGCATCCCTAGTGGCATAAAAGGTAGATACCAAAACTGAATAATCTGTTCCAAGCTTAGAAAGAATGGACAATATCAACTGAGAGTCTTCCTTCTGAACACCACACTGTGAAATTTGTAATCTAAGAGACTTAATCTTTGTGAAGAACTATTGGATGTTGTCAAAATCCCTAGGATTTAAGCCAATAAGCTCATTCTCCAACTGAAACCCTCTCATAGTATTTTGCTTCCCAAATAAAGACTCCAAAGTAGTCCAGATCTGATTGGGTGTAGTGAAAGACTCTAGATGAAAGAGTATATCTGAAGAAATAGACAAGTATAATGTCCCAAAAGCCTCATCACATCTATTAAACCTTTTTCTCTTTTCAGCAGCACCTATAGGTTCTACCTATGTACCCATGGTCACCCTATACAACTCTTTGTGCTTCAAATGGATCTCTATTTTTTTTTCCAACCAAAGTAGTTGAATGAATTAAGGGGTGAAATATTATATGAATCCATGAATACAGCAGTATATACTCTCAAATTAAAAAATAGCTCTTTGATTTAAAAAAAATGGCTTGAATTACACATTTCCCAAGAAAATAACCAAGAAGACAAAATCCGAGATCAATTAAGAATATCAGATACTTGGTAAATATTTTGGAAAATCAAGTCTAAGATCTTTGTAGAGCACTGAACCAGCTTTTTGACGCCTATTCATTTGCACAAAACGGAGTTTGGATGCAAAAGTTATGCCCCTCGGAGTGAAAACAACAACTTTTGACTTTGATAGGCGAAAAAGGAAGAAAAACAGAAAAATTAGAAGAAAAAAACACCAGCACCGCAATGTCATGCTTGGAACCAGCTTTCCGGTGATATCCCATTTTTGAAAAATGAAGATCGTACGAAAAAAATATGCCCGATTCCGTAAAAGTGTTCCAATCTGCTCGAAAAGGCCTCCAGGAGCCCTTAGGGGCTAAAAAATTAGAGCCCCTTGGTCTCCTGCAGGACCAGGGGGCTAACGGACAGGGTGTTGGGCACGGGCCCCGGTCACCAATGTGACCTCATAGGGAGCTGGGAGACCGATAGGGGTTGGGCACAAGGCGCCTCGTCATCAATGGAACCCTGTGCTAAGCCCTTAGGGGCTGGAGTGGGAGAGTCAGCGGCCCAAGGGTGGCACTGCTGATCTGAGCGGTAAGCCTAGTGGTTGTCGAATGGCAGGCTGGTGGCACTCACCAAATGAATTGGAGGCGCAGACTTAGTGGCAAAAAATTGCATTTTTTATTTTTTATTTTTTTTTGTGTCGTTTTCGACCTCATAGTGCATGTTGGGAAGGTCGTACGGGGCCTCTCTAGCAAAAATTTTTTTGCCTTTTTTTCAAATTTCTCATAAATCAACGAAACAACAGGCATTTCTAGCATTTTTGGGCACTCTAAACGTGATGGTGACATCTGTTTAGCCCAAAAATGCTCAAAAAAATTGGCTACCCCCAGATCTTGCAAAAAAGATGCCTGGCTGAAACCCTTGCACTTAAAAATCACAGTAAGGCAGTATCTTTCAAATGACGAATAGGCAGCTGCAACTCTAAAGCTCCGATACCATGTAGAATTTGAGAAACCCAACCTCACAAACCCAAAGAATCACCTACATGCAATAACCTATCACAAAGTATGAAAGATGCTCAACAAACCTCAAGTTGTATAATGCATTAAGAGAATGATTAATTACAATGAGATCAATCCTTATGAAGGAGATCAAAAAACCCTAAAGGAAACCCTAGTGTGCACACTTAATAATTAATAAATAATTACTAATGTTCCTAAGTTTAGCTTAATTAAACTTAAAGTGAGAAGTGACTTAATTAATTAACCAATATGATTAAATTAATTAAGTGAAATAACTTATTACTCTAACAAGCATCGAGGTTGTCTAGTATCACGAGGGTGGAGAGAATGACAAAGAGAATTGAGATGTGTGTGAAAGAAACTCCATAAGAAACTTTTCCTTCTCCACAAGAATTTGAGAGTAAAACAAAGACCCCATAAAAGGTAGAACATCAGCTCCAAGTCAGAGAACACTGCCTCAAGATACTTGCATCTAGTGGATTTGTTCAAAGAGTCTAAGAAATAAAAACAACAAGACATATGAAGATTTAATCTTTTGTAAAGTGTTTCTTTGCTAAAATAAAGGGATGATATCAAGAAGCATATCATTGAGGAAAGCCCCTATTTTGCCTAAAGGTCAAAGGCATTCAACTACCTGGAGAGCTTTTTTTTTGCTTGATCTTTTTTTAATTTTTGGTTGAAGTTGGAGGTTGGTTGAAATTTTGGAGAACTACAAATGTTTATTTTATGTTTCCTTATTTTCCAAAGTTAAGGATCATATTTTTACATTCTTTTGGTTGTTCAAGAAAATCCCATGTGCCCATCGCTCTATTCGTTGTCTACATCGATGTCAAGTTGGGAATATGTATTGTTAGGGTCCTTGTTCACTGTCATTTATTGATAGTCACAAGTCATTTAAACAATCCATCGCAACATATCTAACTCATGAGATTCCAAGATTACACTAGAGCTATTATAAAAGTGGTTGTGACAATCATGTTATAAGATGTTCAAAGGTACCAGGAAAGTGAACTATGAATATGACAGTTTGAAAAGGGGGAAACCATGATAAAGGTCATTGTATATTCCTGATGTCAGACTAATCTTCACATAAAAGGATAGTAATCAAATAATGTAGTCACAATCCAATAGCAGTCATAGTGAATGGATTTACTATTTTTACTATGGTTAATGGAGGTTCAAGGAATAAAAGTTGCAATAGTTAAGGATATTTATTGGCCAATTATGAACAGTTGTAGAGGTGGAGATCAATTATGCTTCCTTCCAAGTATCTAGGGTAGTTTTTTGGGTTGTGTAGCAATTGACAAGAATGTAGGAGGCAGTTTATTTTAGTTTTGAAGCATTTTGAGAGTATATAGGAGTTGTTTTAAGTGTTTTGATGCTACACAAGGTCATGACATGACTTTTTCACCTCTCAAACAACCTTTTGAAGTAGTTTAAAGGGCTGAAAAGTAGGCATATTTGTTTTGGACGACCAAAGGAGTTTGATCCAGCAAGATGAAGTGAAGCCTTATCCTTCTCTCACACACACATGCTCCTATTATTTTGTAATTTGTTGAACATCATAAAGGCAAGCCTTAGGAAAAATTTTCTCTAGTTATTTTCTCTCTAAGCATTGTATTGTAACTTTTTTGAGTTCTTTCATGCTAGAGCAGCAAATTGTAACTCATTTTCAGACTTGTACAACTATGTAAGAACCTTTTATATCAATAAAATCAAAATTTGCCTTCTCAATATTTTGTTTTATTGTGTGCAACAAATGATTGATGTACTATCTTGTGATTTATATGCAAATCCTTTATTGTATGTCTCATATATCAGCACCTTCAAAAAAAAAAAAAAACTCATGTTTAGTGCAGGTTATATGTTGTGTTGCTCGTTTAAACAACCATTAAGTGTGAAATATTCCTTTTACTCTTGAACAATAAAAATTAAACCTTCCTATGAAAATCTTATGCATTCATATGTGTAAATTTTTGAGTTGTGTGAGAATCAATTAAATTATTGAGGGAATTGTGTGTTAAAACAATAAGGTAGGCTTTGAAAAAATCATTGGGTGCATCACCTTAGGAAAAATTAGGTTCATTTTGATGTTTCCTTCTTACTCTTTTCCTCAGCAAAGACATTAGTTTAGTTAGATTAGGTGAACACCAAGGGAACCAGCCTTCTCTGGAGGTTCTCTTCTATCATAGGTGATCCACAAACCTGGAAGAGATCCAATGTGTCACTGGGTAAGCTAAGTTTTGCAACTTAGCAAAGGTGCGTTATTTGGTGATAACATGTTGATTTATGAGTAAAGCAATTGATAACAAGAGATAAAGTTATTGACCTTTTCATCATCCTTTTGCTTAAATTTCATTAAATCTACTAAGGTCATCTTAGGACCCATATGTACTTGGAAATGGTTGAGAAAGGCATCAACAAGTTCATTAAATGAACGTATTGAATTATTCAATAAGGAACAAAACCATTCCAAGGAAATTTCTTTCAAGGATCTAAGGAAGAGTTTAGCAAAGAGTTTATCCTCAAAAATGAAGTCACTGCATTAGGTTGTGTATGCAAAAATATGACTAATAGGATCTCCTTTTCCACCATATTTCTCAAATCTAGTAATCTCTATACCTTGTGGCATTTGTGTTCTCAATATGTCCAAGGATAATGGGTTTCTTCTAACATATTGTGAAGGTTGACCATTTTGATTTTGATTCAATGTAGCAATTTGTTGTTGGAGGGATGTAACACTTTGTAAGAGTTGGTTAAGGACGGGATCATTGTTTGTGGTTTGAGATGCAGGTGAATAGGGTGGAGGTGTATGTATATTCAAAGGACAAGTGAATTGTAAATTTGTGAGTGGAGATGGTTAGGAGATATGAGATTTGAATGCACAAAGCTAAAGGGATTCCCAATGGAAACACCTAAGGTAGTATTGATATTTCTAGTGGGTTGTGTGGTTGTAGTAACATGAGGATTGGTGTATGTAGGAATAGTGTTGGTGTGAATAAATGTCTTGTACCTAGCTAATTTACTCACTAGGTATTAGGGGACATATTCACATAGTTAAGTTTACTTAAGATAAAAGATTATTTCTAGAAGTCTTAGTTGGCTTTTCTAGAACTTATCTTATCTAGCTAATATTGCTTGATTCCTAGGTAGTTAATTAGTTATTTGTCTCATGTAATTGGATTAAGACACTTGTCATGATCTTGTCGTATCCTATCTCTCTACCTTGCCTTTATAAGCAAGGCATCTCATTATATCTGAATTCAATCCATTCAAGCTTATTCAATCATATTCGGCCATTATTCAATCTTGCATTGTGAAGCAAGCCTTCTTGCCAATTTCTCTCTTGTGGAAGTGGTTTTTGTCTAGCAACTATTCTTGGGGGTGTTGGGGAGTCACCATTTACTCCCACATGGTATTAGAGCTCCAGTGTTGCAAATTCCTTCCCAGATCTGAGGGTTCCATGTTGTCTTGAAGATTTTGTTGGGTGCATTTTGAGGTTTCATTAACCTCACGATTGAATCCAGAGCGTCGAAGAAAGTTAGGTTTGCCTTTTGCTTCGTCAAATTTGGATATGTTTCAATGGTTGATCTATGAAGGGTTTGGAAAAGTGTGAAGAGAAGTTGATCCAAGAGGTCACTATTTTCTCGGAGCACTTTGGGCTCAAATCTGCATCACCATTGCGCTCAGAAGGCTTCACAGATGAATTTTAACTATCAATTCATCTATTTTTGATAAAATTTGTTTCTGAGGTAATATTTTTTTGCCTAGGAAAATCGTACGGCCCTAGGCAATCATTATTATTTTGCAGAAGAAAAAAATTATTAAAAAAACTTTCGGTATTTATATTTCTTTGATAAAAAATCAAGGGAAAAATTATTTATAGTTATGGGCAAAAACTCCTTTTAAAATATTTGGAAGTTTATTTTTGGTCGGCATCTTTTTGTAGAATATTCTACAGTCTGCGACCGCCTATATCATCGTGTACCTATGCTTGTGTTAGATCTGTGAAATTGTCGATCTCGTCGGGTACTTTTGTAGGTTGTCGATACCAAATCCGTCATTATCATCGCATGTCAAAGCATAGTATGCGCACTTATGCATGGTACGAGTCCTTGTTCTATACATTGCCTGCGGTTTATTTATAAACTCCATTCATATTTGTGAAAATGTCGACTATTATTCCATAGCCGATAGGCATTTTAATATTCATAAACTTTATTTCAAAGTCTATTTTTGCCTAGTCCCATCATGTCACATCGGCCTGGTACAATTTTATTGACCACAAAGTTTCATATTAAAATTTTTTATTAAAAACTTTATTCAAGTCTAAAAAGGTTGACCATTTATATGGGCAAAGGCTATCCAACCCCCAAAACAACATGGGACATCGGATGCCATGCCTGCATATCCTGACAACCGTGCAACAACTAACCGTGTGATGTAAAAAAAAAATTGTTTTGCGTGTCTTTTAATGATTTTATATTTATTTCTAAGTTTCAAAATTAAATGTGTGTATAATTTTTGTTTTAGATTTGATTTTTTTTTCTTTAAGTATAATATAATGTTTAAATATATTTATTACAAATCTAACATATAATTTTTATTTTAGATTTGGTTTTTTTTCTTTAAGTATAATATAATATTTAGATATATTTATTTTAAATCTAACATATAAATTTTATTTTAGATTTGATTTTTTTTCTTTAAGTACAATATAATGTCTAAATATATCATAGATTATGTAATATTATCTATTAAAAATATAATATAATGTATTATATTCGAATATATTAAGATATATTATATTAGAATATACTAATCTATATTATATTAGAATATATTAATATATTGTAAAATTATATATTTAAAACATAATTATAAATTTAGGTTTGTTTTCTAATATATTTATATATCACATTTATTACAATATATTTTATATAATATTATGATGTTATAATATAATAATATAATATATTATATTAGAATATAATATAGATTAATATAATAATACTATAAATTGATATAATATATTATAGATTGATATTTTATATTATAGTATATAATATATAATTTTACAATACATATTATATTTTGTATATTATAAAAAAACTTAAATTTATAAATATATTTTAAATATATAATATTAGTATATTCTAATATATTCTAATATAATATATTATATTATATTTTTAATATATAATATATTATATTATATTTTTAATATATAATATATTATATTATATTTTTAATATATAATATTACATAATCTATAAACATTATATTATAATTAAAGAAAAAAATCAAATGATTTTTTTAGAATGGCTTTGTTCGTGTATGCTCAGTATCGAGCTAGGGCATTCGAACCCTAGCTTGTGAAGCGACCTCCTTTTTGTTTGTTGCGCTAGCTGGGTGGGGTGTTGAATCACATTGAGGGGGGGGCTCCTTTTCCTATTGTAGCGTCTGGTTGTTGCAGCCTGGTTTGTTTGGGTCATTTACTTGTTGTGTGTGGGGGTGTTTGGTGCCCTTCCTTTGACCACTGTGAATGGCTCTGTGGATTGGAGAGGTGGTTTGGGTCTGTGGTACTGTGCTGAGGGGTGGCAGAGATTGCTTTCCTCTGCCTTCATGGGGCTCTGTCTCCATTTTGGTGTGGGGCTGCGCATGGACTGTGGTGGGGAGTGGTTTGGCAGCTAGGTAAACCATTTGTTCCCCTTGCATGCCCACAGTGTGGCGGCTATGCCTTGTGGGGAGACGTATCGGGCTTCGCCCGATATGGATTTATGTGTTGCGGTTGGCTCGAAATTGCCAACCCAAGGAATTTTCTTTGATAATACTCTTTTTTCCCCGGATACAGGGTTTGTGGGGACTAACTTGACAGGGGGATCTCGTATTTCAAAGATTAACGGATGCCTCGAACGCTGCAAGGAGAGACCCAAATTGGTGATTCTGATCGAAATGATTGTTGATGATATCGAATATTATTCACGACACTCTCTTTATTGCAATTTTTTGGGAATGAGAGTTTCTTTGCAATTCTTGGAATCTTGGGCCCGAAGGAATTGGGAGCCGGAAGGTGAAATGGATGTTACGTTGCTTGCAAATAACTACTTCATGGTTACATTTAACTACTTAGTTGATCGCAATAGGGTCTTTAAGGGAGGGCCCTATTTTCATAATCAAGTGGGGTTGTTCATCAAGCCTTGGCATGTAGGATTTAATCCTTCTGAGGAGCTCCTGAATCATGTTTCGATGTGGGTTCGGCTACCTAGGTTCCCAATTGAATGTTGTCGAGAGGATGTTTTGAACCTACTTGCCTCGATGCTCAAGAAACCAGTGAGGTCTTTGACACAAACCCTGGGTAAGAAAGTAATGAATTTTGCTCAAATTTGTGTAGAAATTGATTTGAGTAAGCCTTTTCCAGATGCTTTGGATATGTGTGCAGGTCCTCATTCTTGGGTGCAGCAACTGGATTACGAGACCCTTCCCTTCCATTGCCGCCTATGTCATGAATATGGTCACTTGCAACGTAGATGTCCAAGGGCCAATCCTATGGAGCCTCAGCCTCCACCGCCTCCTCACAATCATCCTAGTGTTGATAAGGGGAAGAATCATGCTTCATATGAGGTGGTTGGGTCTGAGGGTTTTGTTCCTATTAAGGCTCACAATTGGAATAGAGGTCAAAAGAGGACTTTGAACGAAAGACAGGATGAGGATACTTTTAATAGGTTCAAAATCTTGGATGATCTTGGTCAGCAAGAGGTTAATCCAGGGTTATTGAATGTGGATCACAGAGTGGTGGGTTATGGCATGGAGGATCACATTTCTGGTACCCCTTTTGTTCCTCAGGTTGATTCTTCTTTGCATATGGACATTGATTTGTAGGTGGGGGCTCAGGAGTTGTTGGGTCCAAATGTTGAGTGTGTGAAGGCGGTAGGGGATCCTGCTTATCCTACTCAGAGAGCGGGCTCAAATGGGGTCAAGGGCATCAAGCCCTCCCCTCACTTAGGCATTTTGCAAAAAGATGGCAAGAAAGGGGGTTTGGAGAAAGCCTCTAAAATTGGTTGAAAGAAAGATTTGGAAAAGATTAAAATGACAGGGGAGACTTTGGTGGAGTCAGGGTCAGTAAAGACCCTGGATTCTCATTTTTCGACTCCTTTGAAATGATTGTTATTTCATGGAATGTAAGGGGCTTGAACAGTGGCCCTCGACAAAAAATTGTTTGTGATTTGGTTAGACGTCATTCTCCTGATGTTCTCTTCCTACAGGAGACCAAGCTATCTGTTGAATGTATGTTGGGTTTAGTGCCTAAGTTGTGGAGGACTAGTGAATGCCAGTGTATTGGGGCCCAAGGATCCTCGGGGGGCATGGCTTGTTTTTGGAACCCTTGAAAGATTCGGCCTCCGTGGTGGCTCTCCTTTAAATGTTCTCTCTCCATGGTGGATGTGTGGTCTGAAATGGGGGAGTCTGTTTTACTCTCTAATGTTTATGCACCAGTTGAGTTCCAAGGTAAACAAATTTTATGGTCCAATATTCGTCTTGTTCATAGCTTGGCTCCTTACCAGCCTTGGATTATAGTGGGAGATTTTAATGCTATTACTGAGTTAGCTGAGAAACGAGGGGGTATTGTAAGATTGGAGCCTTTTGCATTGTTTTTCTAGGATAATATATCAGCTCTTAATCTTGTTGACATCAAGCCTAGCAACGGTCCATTTACTTGGAACAACAGAAGGGTGGGAGACAACTACATTCCAAATTGCTTGGATCGGTTCTTGGTGTCCTGTTACTGGGTTGGAGGTATGTGGTCTTCTAGCTCAAAGATTTTAGATTGGAGGGGTTCGGATCATTGGCCTATACAGCTCGTGGTTTCATCTACTAGGGTGCCTCGGACTTCGTTCTTCAAGTTTCAATTAATGTGGTTGCGTGACCCTAACCTCCATGGCTATGTTATTGAATGGTGGAGGTATGGTAGACCTGCCTATGGTACTGCAATGTATATTTTTGCTAAGCTACTTCAATATGTCAAGTATCAACTCATACATTGGAATCGTCATTACTTTGGTAACATTTTCTTCAAGAAGAATGTTGCTCAGGTGGAGCCGGATGGTATTACTAGGCTAATCCAAGAGAATGGGGTTTCTAAGAATTCATTGCGGGAAGAGGCTAGAGCCTTGAAAGTTCTGGAAGAGTGGGAGCTGAGGGAAGAAGTCTTCTGGAAACAAAAAGATCAAATCGATTGGATTCAAGCGGGAGATAAGAACACTGCCTTTTTCTTTAATTCGGTGAAGTCTAGACGTCATGGAAATTCTATCTCTGCTTTGGTTAATGACAGGGGAGAGACTCTTTCTTCTACTCGGGATATCACAAATGAAGTTGTGCAGTATTTTTCTTCCTTATTCAAGGAGGAATCGTAGGGGAACTCTGATGAGGAAGCCCAGGTTCTTTCTTTTATTTCTTCTTTGGTCTCTAAGGAGATGAAGGAGCATTTGATGAGGGATATTACGTTGGAGGAGTTGGAGAGGACTATTTTTCAGATGAAGAAGGGGAAAGCTCCAGGTTCGGATGGTTTCCCGATTGAGTTCTTTTAGGAATTTTGGGAGATTATCAAGCTAGATTTATTAGTTGTTGTTCAGGAGTCTCAGAAGAATAAGCAAGTATTACGAGCCTTAAATTCTACCTTTCTTGCTCTTATTCCCAAATGTGATGATGTGGATAGGTTAAGCCTCTTTCGCCCCATCTCTCTTTGTAACGTTATCTATAAAATTATCTCTAAGTTGATTGTTGATAGATTGAAGAAGTGGCTTCCGATGTTGATATATGAGGAACAGAGCGGTTTTGTGGTGGGTCATCAGATTTTGGATGGAGTTGTTATTGCTATGGAAACCATTCAGTCTATGGCTAATTGTAAGGAAAAGGCTATGTTCATTAAGTTGGATATGGCTAAGGCTTACGATAGGGTTCGATGGTCTTTCCTCCGAAAGGTTCTAGCTGCTTTTGGCTTTGAGGAGGAGTGGATTCAATGGGTTATGAGTTGTGTGACTTTAGTTTCCTTTTCTATTTTAATTAATGGGGAGCATTCTGAGCTTTTTGGTGCTTCTCGGGGTTTACGACAAGGCAACCCCCTCGGCCCTCTCCCCCTACTTGTTTCTTCTTTTGGCTGAAGGTTTGGGTCGATTGATAAAAAGGAATGTTGAGACGGGTCTCATTCAGGAATGGTGATGGGGAGGTGGATTACCCCGACAATCTCATTTACAGTTTGTGGATGACACTGCTTTGATGGGTATGACAACCGTTAGGGAGGCTACGAATGTTTTCAGGGTGCTAGATGTTTACCTTGTTGCTTTTGGCCAATTAATTAATGAGGGAAAATTGTCCATCCTCTTCTTCAATACTCTTGTCTCCATTCAAAGGAGGATTCCTCACATTTTAAGATTTCAAATTGGGACTCTTCCGTTGACCTACTTGGGGACTCCCATTTCAATTGGTAGACAGTATCGGGATTCCTGGCAAGCTATCTTGAATAAATTTCAGGTTAAAGTCACTCATTGGACCCATCATTGGTTGTCCTTTGTGGGTCGTATGTAGTTGATTAAGTTTGTGGTTCAGGCTCTCCCTGTCTATCGATGTATGGTTCTTGTGGCACCTATGAGCTTTGTCAGGGAATTGGATTCCTTGGCAAGACAATTTTTATGGGCTAGTAGCTTATTGTCTTCTAAATAGAGCCTTGTCATATGGGATATTGTGTGTAGTCCAGTGCAGTTTGGTGGTTTGGGGGTTAGGCAGTCGCTTTTGTCTGGTATGGCTCTGGTTGCCAAACTGTATTGGTGGTGGTGTGTGGAACAGGATCATGTGTGGGCCAAGATTCTAATACATAAATACTTTATGGGGTCCCCTCAGTGTGATATCCCTTGGTACTCTTTGATGGGGAAGGGATCGGAGATTTGGAATACTCTTAGGAAAGGGATTGCGCTCGTTAAAGATGGCTTATTCTGGATTTGTAAAAGTGGGACTGAGGCGCATTTCTGACATGACTCTTGGGATGGATACTCCCCCATTGTCTCTCAGTATCCGCATTTGATGACCTTGAGCCAGAGGTTCTGTGAAGGGGGTTGGTCCAAGGTGAGGGACTTTAAATCCCTCTCTTATCAGAGGCAACTAGTGGTGGCGAAATGGAAGACTCTAGACAAATGGCCGATTAATGGTATGGTGGAGGAGTGTGCTGAGCTTCATAACATTATTTCTAGCCAGAGTTGTAGTTCCCATGTAGATAAGGATGTGCTCTCCTGGTCTCCTAACCCAAAAGGGGCTTACTTTATTGCTTCTGGATATCAGGTGTTGCTCTCTCAACGGTGGGAAGGGGGGGAGGTTCAATGGTGGAAGAAATTTTGGAATAAAATTTCTTGGTCGAAGTGTAACTACTTTATTTGGATTTTGGCTTGGAATAGGTGCTTGACTTGGGATAATATTCAGAAGAGAGGTTTTTTGGGTCCATCTAGGTGTTTACTTTGTGGGGATGCTGAGGAGGACTCTAAGCACTTCTTCTTCCGCTGCTCCTTCACTTTACGACTCTGTCATTTCTGGTGGGGTGTCTGGAAAAGCCCTTGTGTTCATGCTTCTTCCTGTGTGGACTTTTGGGGAAGCCTTGGGAGACCCCCCTCCTTAGCTGCTTTCTTGCAGGACATATGGTATGTTGGGCCCATCTTTTTGTTTTGGCAAGTTTGGTTGGAAAGGAATAGGAGGATTTTTCGAGGTAAAAACTTGTGGTTTCAACAAGTTTGGTCTTGAATAATGGGTATGATCCAAGGGATGGTGGAGTCCAAATATGAGGTTGTGTTGCCTTTGGAGAGAGGGAATGCTGAGATGGTTGATCGGTTGGGTATTCAGGGGTTATCTCCAGTCTCTGCTTGTGTCAGAAGGGAAGGCATGTGAAGCAAAGAGTCCAAAGGGTGGGGAAATGGGTTCCCCCTTCGGCTGACATTTTTGAAAATTAACATGGATGGTTCTTCTAGAGGCAATCCTGGTCCCGGTGGGATTGGAGGGGTTGGCAGAGATTCTTCAAGATCAGTGGTTTTTCTCTTTTCTATTCATGAAGGTTTTCAGACTATCAACAATATGGAAGGTCTGGCTATCCTTTACGCTTTGAAACAGGCTTATGATCGGGGGTGGCGCAAGGTTATTTATGAATCAAACTCACCGGTTTTGATCAACTTGCTTAAGGAACAAAAGATTGTTGATGTTAGCTGGCGTTTGGCTGAGGTGGTGCAGTAGATTCTTCAAGCTAGTTATGTGATGGAGATGGTGTCGTTTGTCCATATCCCTAGGGAATGGAATAGGGCAACTGATTGTTTAGCTAAATGGGCTTCAGAGAATGTGGATGGTTGGAAGATTGAGGGGTGGGAACAGGTTTCCCAAGATTATTGTCAGGATTTGGAGAGGATTCTTGCTAAGGATGGGATTGGTATTGGGGTCGTTTGATTTTTGTCATTTTTCTCTATTGGTCTTGGGGGTTTGGCCCTTTGATGTCTTGTAAGGTTCTGTTATGATTTTCAATAAAGTTTTTACCCCTTTTTATTTAAAAAAAGAAGAAAAGAAAACAATCAAATCTAAAATTAAAATTATATAGTAATATAATTATATTTATATGACAAATATTATATATATTTATTACATTATATTTTTAATATATAATATTACATATTCTTTAATATATTTACGAGAATAAACATAATATTTTAATAACATATAATATATAAACATTATATTAAAATTTATAATATAATATATTATATATTTTAATATATTATGTTATTATATTATAATATCATAATATTATATATAATATATTGTAATAAATGTGATATATAAATATATTAGAAAAAAAACCTAAATTTATAAATATATTTCAAATATATAATTTTACAATATATTAATATGTTAATATATTCTAATATTATATATCTTAATATATTCTAATATAATATATTATATTATATTTTTAATATATAATATTACATAATCTATAATATATTTATATTTAAACATTATATTGTACTTAAAGAAAAATAAATATAAATAAAACTAAATCTAAAATAAAAATTATACACATTTAATTTTGGAACTTAGAAATAAATATAAAATCATTAAAAAACATGCAAAACAAAAAAAAACTGACAACAACACAAGATTGGTTATTGCACGGTCGTCAGGGTATGCAGGCATGGCATCCGATGTCCCATGTTGTTTTGGGGGTTGGATAGCCTTTGCCATTTGTATGGGTCATTTTATTTTGCAGTAAGACTTTATAAAGTTTAAAAGATGACCATATGATATTGAGCTCGTTTTTTGCAAGACTTTATAAAGTTTTGCCCCCTAAGTGTTTGAAAATAGTTGTTTTTTTCATTTTGGCATAACTTTCCCATACGGAGGCAAAAAAATTGAAACAAAATATCATCGAAAAGTTGAGAATCTCAAGTTTCCAGTGGTGCAATTATTTTGCGAAGATTTTGCAGTTTTGTGCCATTTATTCTAGGTTGAAGCTGATCATCATTTTCTACCTCCGAACTCATATCTTTTTGATCTGAACTCCGATTTTTCCCAAATTTGCAGCATTGGGAAGGTATTCAAGAGCACTTCAATTCTATTCATGCAATTTTTGCAGATTTGTTTTCAAATTTTCATAATTTTAGTTTGAAGTTGATTTGATAGTTTTGGGATACTTTGTTGTAAATTTGCAAAAAAAGTATCAATTTGTTTGGGACAAAGGAGGTAATAGCTTGTATTGTGAGGGAAAATTGTTGTTCATCTCTTGTAATATCTAATTGTATCATGGACTTTCCAAAAATTGTACTTCTAACCCCATTTAACTATCATGAGTGGAAATCATAAATGGGGATGTTATTGTTAAAATTGAAGTTTCAAAGAATCGCATATGGCCAAGATCCAGAACGCAATGGAGTTGCAAAGAAAAGGAAATGGCTTGATAGAAGGGATGAAGCTCTTGGTACTCTTCTTTTGTCCATTTCTCTAGATCTTAGATATCATGTTGCATCTTGCACACATCCTAATCAAGTTTGGACTACTTTAGAGAGTCTCTTTGGTAAGCCAGATAAGATGAGGAAATTTAAGTTGGAGAATGAACTAATGAGTCTTAATCCATCAGATTTTGATAATATACAAGACTTCTTCTCTAAGCTCAATTCTCTCAGATTGCAGTTATCTAATTGTGGGTTCACTAAAGAGGATGAACAGTTGATTCCTTATATTCTTGCTAAGATTGGTCCTAATTATTCAGTGTTTGTTTCTACATTATATGCTACAATGGATTCCCTTGGAAATGCATACAAAATGCCTTCTCTTGATGAATTTTCAGCTTAGCTCACAAGGGAACAAGCAAATTTGGTACACATGGGCACATTGAATTCTTCTACATCTCATGCTCTTTTTGCAAAGGATACAAAGGCTTCAAGTGGCAAAGGTAAGAAGCAAAGTAAGGCTCCCAAGTCTAATGAGAAAGGTAAATATTCTCCTTCACATAGAATTCTCGAGTCCACATCCTCTTCTAAAGAGGAACCATCTAAAAAGAAGAAGTTGAAATGTGCATATTACAAAAGGCTAGGACATGATGAACATAGATGTTATAATAAGAAGATTGATGAACTCACACACCTTCTTCAAAAGAATAAAATTCAACTGTCCTCATCAGTGTCTTCTACTTCTTCGGCATCTCAATCGGCAGCCCCCTCATCATCATCTCAGTCAAAGAACACAGGGTCTACATTTGGGCTACATAAAATGAAATGACATGCACTCTTGGCCTCTACAAGTCTCGAATCTAATAGATGGCTTCTTGATTCAGGGGCATCTCATCATATGGCATCTTTTATGGATATGTTCTCTTCTTTTGAGCCTTGTAATTCACCTCATATATTGATGGGTAACAATACATATATGAAGGTAAGTGGGAAGGGTTCTATTGGTATGGGGGAAGGGACTTTCAATGATGTACTTTGTGTTCCTTCCTTGTCCACTAATCTCTTTTCTATTTATCAAATTACTCATGGGGGTCAAGGTAAAATATTTGAGCTCACTCCTAATAGGGTGTACATAAGGGACTTGGAGACTAGGGATATTGTTGCTATTGGGATGGTTGATCATTCATCTCATGTATATTCCTTTTCACATTTTTCTTCAGAAGAAGATAATGCTCCTTTGACTGGATCACACACTCCATTGAGTGTGAACCATGTTCGTGAGGAGAAGTTTGGTCATCTACACCTTGGTATTCTAGAGACCAGTGTTGAGCTTCCTACTCCTCCACCTCATACTTCTTTAGCCATTGATGCTTCTATTCAAAAGGATGATCATATTTTTTTAGATCTTGCTTTGTGGGATGAGTATTTGACAGGTGTTTCTAACTTGTTTGTGGAGTCTCATATTACGTATTTGGAGGACACGCTTGAGGGATTTTCTCTCCTCTTTTATGACAATTTAAACACAACTGTTACCCCATCCACTTTGACTTTGGAGATTGACATTCACGAGTCTCCTCATTCACTTGATTTGTCATGTTTCTTGGTTGAGTTTGACCATGATGATGTTGTGACTTATTCAAGCTTGGAGATTCCTACTCAATTTTCAAAGGAATACATGTTGAGCATTCATACGTCCTCCTTTCAATTGGACATGGAGTGGCTTCTTCATCAGCTTATGCATTTGTTTCTTCCTAAGGGGAGATGTGTTTCTTGCAGACATTGGGTCATCTTTTGTTTTCAGGCATTCTTCATCAGCATTGGAGCTTCTTCATGATGGGGGGACGTCTTATCTCTCTATTTCCCTCTTATGGGGGGGGTCACTGATTGTATATACATGATGGATGTAGTCCTTGGGGGTATCATTGAGTCCTCCGTACATCATGTTTTTTTTGTTTTGTTTTCTCTCTTTTGGAGAGGAGTTTTGTCTCATTGGGTTTTCTCCTTTTCTCTACTTGTGAGAGAATGATTGCATCATTTTCATTTGCATTGTAAATGGGTACCTAACATGGCCTAGTAGCCGAGACCCATATTCATCTTCATCTTTGCATATTATGCATAATAATATTATCCCTAAGTTTCACTTATGGGGGTTGTTGGTGTGAATAAATGTCTTGTACCTAGCTAATTCACTCACTAGGTAATTAGGGGACATATTCACATAGTTAAGTTTACTTAGGATAAAAGATTCTTTCTAGACGTCTTAGTTGTCTTTTCTAGAACTTATCTTATCTAGCTAGTATTGCTTGATTCCTAGGTAGTTAGTTTGTTAGTTGTCTCATGTAATAGGATTAAGACACTTGCCATGATCTTGTCTTATCCTATCTCTCTACCTTGCCTTTATAAGCAAGGCATCTCATGTACATTTGAATTCAATCCATTCAAGCTTATTCAAGCATATTCGGTCATTATTCAATGTTGCATTGTGAAGCAAGATTTCTTGCCAATTTCTCTCTTGTGGAAGTGGTTTTGGTCTAGAAACTATTCTTGGGGGTGTTGGGGAGACCATTTACTCCCACAAATAGAGGTCATAGTTGTGGAAAGAGGAATTGGATTTCCACCTTAACTTTGAGTATATCCCAAATTTTGAGCACAACTAGCTATGGTAGGAACATGTTTATTAATTATATGAGATAGGCTACACACAAATTCTAGATTCCATGTTCATTATCAAGCATCTTCCTCGTGTTAGCTATGGCAGGAATCATAGTACCAACAATGTATGTATTTAGAACTCACAAAGTTTTGTCATTTCTCTAATTCTTCGTCCATTTTTCTTAGTTCTTCTTGAGGGACATTAGCAACCATTGATTCAACATTAGTAAAATTTATTGTTGGTAAAGAGGTCATAGGAAATGAGGTTTCAAGGGTATGGTCCATGATGGGCTGACTAATGTCAACACTATGAGTGAAATAGCGAGAGAACTCAGGATCCACATCGGATGTACTAGCGCAGGATGTCATGAGTCTAGAGCTACATATCACTAGAGTATTGGCAATAGGACACCAAGTTGTGAAGATCATACAAGTTTCACCAAACCTAAAGTGAACCCAAAATGGATAATAGGAAAGGAACAATCAATAATAGGAAGTGCAATACAATTATGTAAAAAGAGATAGCAATTTCCAAATTTTAAACACGATAATTTTTTAATTATACTATACAAAAACCTTAAAATGATGTCTTTTAAGTCCCATTTATGTTTGAAATGCACTTGAATTGATCAATTAACCTTAACACAAATGATTTTAGACAATAAAAATTTTGGAAACTGAAGTAGAAACCTAAATGCAGAAACACAAAATGCAGACAGAGAGTTTTTAGTGCCCAAAAATTCAGAAAAAAGGCCCGATTAAGGACTCATTCACCCATGGGAGAATGGGTCTTTTGTCAAGGTTTTTAAAAATTAAATTATAAATTTTGGAGTTGATTTTTATGTTTCTAGATTCTGGTTGCAAACAGGTAATTACAATTTCATATTTATGGTAAGTTAGATCTAAATGCAAGTGTGAAATGATGCTAAATGACAAGCAAAAAGACATAATTTGAGATGTAATTTTGATTCATTTTTCTGATTTAAGTGACTGATCATGCAATGTTATGTAAGCACTATGCAAAATGAGTCTAATACTATGCAAATTTTCAAATTTGTAGCAATGTCAAAATGCACTTTAACACCCTAAAATGCATTTCAAACTAATGCAAATTTGAGAGATCTAAAAATGAAAACTAATGCAAAAGAATGAAAATCTAGATATAAGGTTCCAAATCAGAAATTATGATGCTCAAAATTTGGGTTCACCAAAATGAAATGTAGGAAAAATAGGTGCATTAAAATGAGATATAGAAAAATGATATGATATGGGTTATTTGATATGGATGGACCTATTTTCCTTTATTTCATTAGGAAATGAGATCCACACAAAGAATTGACTTACAACCCTTAGGTGAGTCAACTCAATAAGGGAATCTACTGATTTCCTTATGATTGAAGATGGGGGTATCAGCCTAAACAACACTTTTGGAAGGAAAACTAAAAATAGTAAATCAACTCAATTAAGATCATTCAAACTTGAAACATCAATTTAAAGCATAATACAAATAGAAACAACAAAGTTTCGATAAATCTAGAAATGGTTGAGTGATGTGTACCTATCACCAAAATGTAGATTCAAGAGGCTACTTGGGACACATTCGCCCACAGGCGAATGGGTCTCTATGCAGAGGTTTTTCTCATCTTTTAGGATCCTATGGTGTCAATCTGTAGCTTTTATTTGATTCAGGTTTCAATGTTGAAAAGTCAAAAATAAGGTTTGTAAGTGAGATTTTATGAATTGAAAACAATGTTGACAACATTTTGCAACTTTGACAACTTTTCCAATTTTGCAACTTGATAGATCTTCAATCCTTCTTCAACCTATAAACCTGCACATTCACAAAGAGGAGAAAAATATTTGTTTTTGGTGGATGGGGGTTTCCCTTGGTCAAACCTCATTTTTGTAATTTAACCTTGAATTGAAATAATGAAACATGAAATGAATGATGAATGAACGAGTGCTATGTTGCAACTCACCAAACCCTTGAATAAACCTTTGGAGGAATGAAACATTAATCTTGATCTTCCATGAAATGACTTCAATGGATGTGGATCTTGATGCTTAAATCTTGACTTGAATGCTTGACCTGGATCTTTGAAACCTACATCACAATGTTAGCTCCAAAAACATGCATGATTGCAAAATACTTTGACATGATGCTTGAGAGATCTTGATTGCTGCAATAATTCATTGATAAATCTACTCTTGAATGACCTTGATCATAATATTTTATCTTGTGAAGTATCATAAAAATTATAACTTGCTTCTTCTTCTTCACTTAGGATTTGAATTGATAAAATAACCTTGTATTTATAGATATCTATCCTTAATTTCCCAAAAATTAAGCATCACAAGCTGACATTGAGATCTGAATTTAGATACATTAAAATACCACAAAAAAAATAAAATAAATTTGGTTCCAAAGGCCTAGGGAGGACCCATTTTCCCATGGGAAAATGGGTCCCAGGTCCCTATTCCTAGAACACACATTGCTCAAGGTAAAGTATTATGTGTTGGCATTAATTTTGTCAGGTTTCTCCTTTAGAAAATGTAATTTATTAGGTTTGTAGATGTAAAATAGGGCTTATTAAGGCATAATTAAGTCCAATTTAATTGAGGGGACCCAAACAAAGTGTGAAAATGTAAAGGAGTACATTTTCCTAAACTACACTACTTATTTGGAAAGTCTTGGTAAAGAAGTCACAAATGAGGAGGTTAGATATTTTTTTCTCATTCAAATCATTTAAATCAATGGTTTTTGATTTATTTCCCCTACCCTTCTTCCAAAATTATAGGGACATTATTAGTCGAGACTCCATTAAAGTTTCCCAAAAAAAAATCTATAAAAAATTCCTTAAATAATTAAATAATACTTGCATGGTTCTCATCCCTAATAATATTGGGGCCAATAAATTGAAGTTTAATCTCATTAGTTTATGCAACAGTATTTAAAAAATATTTTCCAGCTAAGGATCTAACCACTTTTTGACAAGATTATCCACCCCAACCAAAATAGATTTGTCCCAGGGAGGAAAATACTTGATAATGCTATTACCATCCAAGAAACCCTCCACTCAATTTGCAAGAGAAAAAAGAAGGAATGCATTTATAACATGACATATCAAAGGCTTATGATAAGGTCAATTGGAGTTTCTTGTTGAAGGTGCTTTTAAAGTTTGGCATTTAGGGTGAAATATTGAATTTGATAAAAGGTTTCTATACCATTCCAATATTTTCTGTTATAATTAATGATTCCCCAAGTGATAATTTTTTTGCTAAAGGAGGGTTAAGATAGGGATACCCCCTCTCCCCTTACCTCTTCTTCTTGTGAAATTTCTTGGTATGAGTATCACCTCAAACATGAATACAGGCTTCTTAAAATGGTTTCATTTTACCTTTAGTCTCAACCCTTGTTTCCACAAACACTTTTTGGATGATACTATGTTTCTTAGTACTACCACTATGATGGAAGCTAAAAGTTGGAAAATTATCATCTCTTAGTATGCCATTGTTTCTAGATAGAAAATCAACTTGGGAAAAAGTGGAATCTTCTTCAACACCAAACCATCCTAAAACTTAAAATTTTCCAATATATTCAATTATTGAGTAAACCAATTCCTTACTACCTACCTTAGTATGCCACTTTCTCTAGGCTAAATTGATCATTACACTTGGAGTAGACTAATATAATAAATTTTAAAAAAATTATTGTGTGGAAAGAAAATTTAATCAATCATGTAGGTAAACTTTAAATAATTAAGTCCTCCCTCAAAAGTATGCATGTGTTCCTCCTCTTTGTCTTCAAAATCCACTAGTCCATGGTTGAAATAATTGAACATATACAGATAAAGTTTCTTTAGTTAGGAATTGGATATAATAAAGGATGGCATGGCTTGCTTTGGAATATTTTTGGGAAAAATCAAAGACATAAACAAAGATTTAATTGCTAAAGTGGGGTGTATACTTTTGAGAGAGATGAAAAAATGTAGTATAATGAAGGATAAGTACTTGAGGGTATGGTGCAGGGGGCCTAGCTCGATTGGCTAAAGAATCCTATTATAGTCAAGAGGTCACGAGGTCTAGTCTCCTACTCATCCCCATGGTACCAGAGGGCATGTTGCACCAATTTCACCAATCATGTGGAAAATTTTACCAAGCACACTATAGTTTATAGGGGGGCTACTCGATTCCTATAGCCTAAAAAAAAGTACTTGAGGGTATATGATTTATTATCTCTTCTATCATATTACCATCTCCTAATTGGCTCCACTATTTGGAATAATATTGTCAAATATCAACACTTGTTGAGTTTAGGCTCAAAATGGTTGGTGGAAGATGGAAAATTCATATTTTGGGAAGATGGGTGGGTTGCTAATGCCCCTCTAGGACTTTCACATCCTCGTGGGAAATTGAGGAATTAAGTAGAATATTTAAAATAAAAGTCAAGGATTATTGGCTACATAATGGGAGATCCAAATCCTATAAATTATTTATAAACATCCCAAGTATTTGATGATATTGAGGCCATGAGTGATCTAATCTCCAAAACCAAGCCTTTTGTTGATAGTAAAATCTAAGGAATAGATGAACTTATATGGATGGTTAATCCCCTTGACATGTACTTTATCATGACTAGTTATAGGATGTTATTGGGAAACCAAATACTTGAATTCAAATAAGGCCTAGTTTGCAATCACAATCTATTTCCTTCTTTTTTTTGGTGGAATATTTGTCATGATAAAATTCTTACTATTGATAGTGTGAAAATGAGGGTTAGCTATGGTCAATAGATGAGTCTTGTGTAAGAAAGAGGAAGGTTCCATCAATAAATTATTTTCTAAATATAATTACACTTGGAATGTAAAGTAGATGATCCTATTGAAATTTTCAATCCCTTGGGTTTGGCATAAGGATAGTATAATTATGATTTCTATTTGTACCCCACATTAAAGAAACCTACCATAAAGGAAAAATGCAAACTCTCCCTCTCATATCTTTGTTGGGGTGTGTAGAAAGAAATACATAATAGAATATTCAAATAAAGATATAGACCTTGGAAAATTTTGGCCTCTAAAATTTATGAGAATATACAAGAAAACTTGGAGGTGTAAAAATTAAAAATACTCAAAGCTCCCTCCACATCTTTGGAAAAGAATATTGTGTTCAATTGGGGCATAGAAAAATAGATAATATGGATCACAAAAAAGCTCAATAGAGAAAAATGTGTACGTAGTCCCCCCTAGACTTTGGTTGGGTCAAGATAAATGTTAACGAATCTTATAAAGGTAACCCAAATATTCCTAGGAGAGGGGGGTGTTGAGGAACAAAAATGGATAAATTAGTGTGGCTTTCAATAAGAACTTGGGTATACAAACCAACAACTATATAGAAGTTATGGTTGCCCTTACTAGCACCATTCTTTCTCATGAACATAGGTTTAACAATATAATGGTCAAAGGAGAATCTAATAACATAATTACAATATGTTAAATAACAAGGCTAATTCCCATTGGTCTTATAAGGACATAATTAACAATAAAAAATAAAATCTAGTTCAATTTTACGATATTAAAATAAGCCATATTTTCATGAAGGGGAATATCATAGTGGACTTGTTTGTGAATTTTGGATGTACACTCAAGGACATCATGAAGTGGCACTTAGGGGTAACCTTAACTTAAATAATCATTTAATTTTTATACAATGAAGGAGGATGCAATTATTAATCTTATGTTGGCCTAGATAAAGAGCAATGATTGCATGAGTGACATTCATTTAAAGCAATCCAATGTAAATCTTAAGTTGATTTGGATCGTGTGTTTAAGACCATCACTAGGAACATGTTAGTGGTACAATCTATCACCAATTAACCACTTTCAAATAATCAAATTTTGGCTCCTATCACCATGAGAACCAAAAATATATCAATTATGGGGGCAGAACTCATAATTAAATTGACTTCATATGGAAATTTGTAAAAACAAAATTGTTTAGAATATCCTTCATTAGGGTGGTATCACCCCTGAACCTAAGGTCATTGATGGATATGATGAAAATATTTCTCATGGTTTTTCCATCAATTATAAAAGTAGCATGATTTAAGTCAAGGGAATTTTACTCACAATGACCAAATAACTCATTGCTATGGCCATGGACTTGAAGATGAAAGGACTCAATATTTTAAAGAACATAAGAGGTAGGGATCACCAGTTTATGGATGATGTCCTAGAGAAAGGTGAGAAGGTGTCAATATATCAAAACAAGTTCTATAGAGATGGAATTCATGGTCCTCGGAAGGATTTCATTAATTTTTTTATGTGCTAATTTTACACTTCTAGGTAGGTACAAGTTATTTTATTCATATCATTTATCTTTATTAAAATACCTTAGGAACAATAAAAAATGAGAATTCTTATATTTATGTATAATTCCTTAGAATAATTTATTCTTAGTGTCGTGTTGGGAAAATCCTCTCTACCACTCCATCAAGGACTTATTTACCGCATGTATAGATTCAAGCTTTCTAAAAATTCAGTGCCTACCTTCATACCCAAAAACATGGACCTAACTCTAATCCCTCTCAAAGTTCACTAGAATATCACCCCAATTGAAAAAATGAGGCAACCTAAACAAAATTCCCACCAAATAACCTTGTGCAATGAGCGAATTAACCCCATTAAGACTCCAAGTGATAATTATGGCTCTGTCTATTGTCGAACCAACCCTACCTATTGTCAAAATGACCCGACTTGTAGTTGAACACACTACACCCTCCAACCTTTCCAACATTAAAGGAAAATATTTTTTTATTGAGTAAAATTCAAGTCCTCATCATATCCCCACCCTTATCCCTATGGATTACCTTATGTCTCTAAGAATCCTAGATATAAACCTAAAAAAGAGTGGGATATGGTTAAAAAAACCCATACTGAAGGCTTCCCTCAACACAATGATGGCTCCTACTAGCAATCAAGCCCTCTAACTCACTATGATGGATTCCCCAAGGAGTAAATCCCCTTAAATCACCATGATGAATCCCCTTAGTATCCAAGACCTTTGAACCACGATGAAGGTGGCCCTCAACAACCAAGCTCTCCAACCCACCATGAAGGTGGTCCCCAATAGCCAACTCCCTTAACAAGTCATGGTATTGCAGGTTGTACTAATTACCTAAGTATATAGAACAAAATTGAAGACCTCCATGAGTTCCTAGACTTCCAAAGTAAAGTAATTAAATGGATCTTAGCACAACTACAAACTTTTAACCTTAGATGATAATATATAGATAAAGCTATATTCAAATAGGCCAATTCCCCTTAGAGGAAATAGGTGGATTATGAGATTTGGTCTGAAGTTAAGAAGTTTACCACCATCTTTAACACTAGATAACTTTGAATCCAAAGTCAAAAAAATGCACGAGAATCAAGAGAGCATAAAAAATAACTTATTTGGTCTTCTAACATTGAGTAGAGAAAAAATTAAAAATGATAATACTAGTCTTTATGTTCTACAAGGATAATTGCACACAATAAAAGGTGTTACCTTGCATAAGGGCCCAACTAAGAGAATAAGAGACAAGTTTGTAGCTACCAATGAAGGTACAAGAACTCAAACTAGTGATACCAAGGAGGTCACCTTGAAGACAAAGTTGAATTCCCATCAAAGAATGGTAGGTTGTTAGTGTCCTCTACAATTTAGCTAATATAAGTTAATTATTCTTTGGTTCTAGTTTATTGTTGGTTAACTATTGGTTCTTGTTTGCTTTGCTAGATATTTTGTATTATGTTTAAATTTTCATTCTTCATGAAATTTATTTCACTTTTTGTATGGTTGTTACTATGTAAGAGGGTATGCGACTTGATTTAATTCTATTTTTATCAATATAAAAAATATTTCTTTTAATTTAATAATCCACATTATCCTCGATTCTTGTCCTTTTAATCCTAACCATTTAATCTATTTACATGGATCTTAATCTTGACCATTCTCCTATTTATGTTTCCTCACTCCTAAACATGCTCCTACATGTGTGAACATTCCAACATATCCTTATTGTTGGTCACACATGTGCGATCATGCTAACTCACCCCACTCTTTACTCACACATGTGTGAGCATGCTATCTTGGAGAAATGTTAGTAATCCACCTAAATCCTTGACATTTGACTCATCTCCACCTCTTTTCTCACACATGTGTGAGAATATCTCTCATATATTTCACCTTGCTCACATATGTATAAAGTTTTTTGTATCACATGCCACTTGCCCTTTTCTCATTTAATCCTACACCTTGTTCAAATCCCATCCTTTCATATTGGATCTTCCTCTCCTTTGTGACACTTGTTAGAATGCTATGACTTCAATTCATGTGACCTTGACCCTAGCCCTCCATTCAACTTTCCATATTTCCCTCCATTTTCCTCTTGGAAAATCTATTTAAAGAGAGGCTTCCCTTCCCATTTGATCATCCACTCTTATGCTAATCTTATACAACCATTTTTACGAGCTAATCATCTAATCATACCCTTATGATTTCAAACTAGTAACATGACTACAAGGAGCATTCACATTCATCTATTGGATCATATCCAAAAACCAACTATGAAGGTATAAATGTTGTGTTGTTTGTTCTTAATTTTTATCTTTTTATTATCCTTATTGGTTTTCTCTAACATGAGTGCCCATCTACTATATAATCTTTGAGATTTTTTATTACACTGGTCCATTTGTGTTGAGCTCATTTTGAAGGTACAAACTTATTTATCTCATTATCATGAAAATCTCACATATTTTTTTTACTATGGAGAGATGATAAGTATTGTAAGATTTTAAGCTGTCATTTTCATTAAAACACATGGAATTTTCTTTTGTAAAACAAATGTTCCACTTACAAAATCTTGTCTTATCATTATTGTCGTATAATTTTATTTTATTGTATTATTATTTTGTATTAAGTATGAGTTGATTTTAAGTATTTGAACACGACATGAACAATATTCATGGTTTTTACACTCCTAATATCATTTCTTATAAAAATATAAAAATAAAACTCATATTAGGAATCACTCCAATTAGCCCTATTGGCACCCCATTTAAATGTGTCTCTTTTCTCTCTTTTTTGACTCCTTATACATTTTGGCCTTGTTATCCCCATCATAGATAGATTATCTGAGATTATTCTTGATGGGTCTCCCTTGGTCTAAGTCTGTATAAGTGATGAAGGTTTCTAAGGTCTTAACTATTCTACGTATTGAGATTTTATTGTTAAATACCTAACGGTTGTGTTGAATGTCAGAGTTTTAGAGTTTCCCCTCTCAATATGACTTTCCAACCATCTCTACCTTGTTTCCTTTATTCCCATTATGATGTTTGAATTTCCCATGTTTGCATACCTTTCATTTGTTCCCCACATTTTCCCTTGTCTTTGTCAAAGTTTTGTACTTCCTATTATCATCATGTCTTTCATCTAAATTGAGTCCTTGATCCTTGCACCAAGTTCTCTCTAGCACCATATTTTTAGCCATACCTTTACCAAAGCACCATTTCCTTAGTACCACAAAATTTTACCCTTGAATTTTTAACTTTGTTATCTCATCAAGATCACGAGTTTAAGCTTATCCCAATTTGGATATATTAAGAGATTGTTTCCTTCATAACTTTGATCCTTGAATCCCAATAACTTCATTCATATGTCCTTTCAGAGTCAAAGAACCCTTATCTATTTTTTTAAAGCATGAAGCATGCCTCACTCCAAAACCTAACTCCTCAACAATGGTATGTCATGAGGTATCCTAGATCCCCAATCCTCAAAGCTCCAAAAAACTCCCAAATTTTGCATTATTGGCTCCCATCTACCTCCCTATATGACCCATAGTATCATTATTAGCTATATTTGACACTACAACTACCCCAATCATATTATTCTGACTAAAAAATAATTAGTCATCTTAAATGTGAGGATTCATAGGTACTTCTAGTGATAGAAAATGAAAATTTCCTTGTAATTAATATGGAAATTAGGTTTCAAACCTTGACTATTCTCATGCAATATCTTGGCTACCATTTAAATAGATTTTATGCACTCATTTCTACTTTATAAACTCAAATTAAAAGATGCCATCAATTATTAGAATAACAATGATCATGAAGAGAAGGATTTAATTGTGCATCTAGATACTTCCACACATCCCAAAGGGACAATTTTTGCATGAGTGAATTAATGTTTCAATGATTTCAAGGCATATATGACCCATGTAACAACAAACGACCATGGATCTTCTCCCTAGGCTACTTGAATACACTGAATGATATATATTACTATATTTTCATTTTGTAAATGGTGGGAAAAGGTTGCTAAGCTAAAACAAAGAGAAGAAAACTTCCAAGCTACTAGGATTTGTTTGTAGTATAATGTTTTAAGGAATTTTTGCATTGTAAAATTCTAGGTTTCATCCCAAATTTGTATTGAAATATTTTAATCCTTGAATAATGAATCTAATATGCATATTCAACACTATCTAAGTGTTTTCATGTGTATTGTGTATATTTATGGATGTATTATTGACTAGTTGGCTAGCTAGAAGACTATAAAATCCTTACAAATATTTTCAAGGTAGCTTTTAGGGTAATAAAATAAATGTGAAATTTTATTCATGGATTACTAAGTTAGACTCTTTTAATGATCGACAAGTTCATTCACCTTCTCATTTATATGTATAAATCATAGCTTTTACATAGGGTTTGAAGGTAAAATCTTCAACATTATCTTGGTTAGGTTATTGCAAGTGAATTTTAGTCATTGCATCCTTTATGTTTAAAAAAAATAGACTCTATTTTCTCGAGTGGATAAAGGAATACATATGCCTTTGCTCAACATCCCATCACCAACACATCTAAAAATATATATAAATATCATTCTACATTATGTTGTAATTTGTTTCACTCATTTTCATGTCTAGATGTGCACTACAACATTAGGGACTATCAAGAGCACATACCTAGACATGTTGCATGATATAAGGTTAATGACCTTGTAATATCAAACCATCATATAGATATAGAGTGAGAACTTGAATAAGAGTATACTATGTTATCGGTATGTTTTGTGCCAAGGTGCATGTCCATTAGTATATAAATAACACCTTAGGGAAACCCCTTGGTTTAGTAGAGCCAAAATTGAAGTAGGCCCTACCCACCTTAGTAGTTGGTCTAAGGTTATCCTGCCTAAATATAAGTGTAAATTATTTCTCTTTGATTTTGATACCCTTGGAGCTTAGAAGAACCTTACCTTTAATGAATTAGGGACTTGAAACTTTGAGGACCAACTAATAGTGACATTTTTTAGGATAAAAATATTAAAATTCACTTTATAGAACAGGTATTATAGTCATACAAATTTTTACAATCATCGCCACTTTTGCTCAATTTTTATTTTATTGTGTGTTGAAGTTGGCATCTCATCCACTTACACCAAAAAAATGGTATTGTTGTCAAAGATACATTATTCTAGTCATTGTCGATGAAGTGATGATCTAGTGCATACTTTGAGAACCATAGAAATATTGTGGAGAATTTTAATTAGTGCATGTGGTTATAAACCTATCAACTTAGTCCAACAAATGACAATGTTGTTAGGGACATACTTCATTAGGTTGAAGTAGAATTGAAGATTTTGTTGATGAGTTGAAGGTATAGAAGTATTTTATTACCTTGGTGGTCTTATTTGTTCCAAGGATTTCATTATTTTATGAGGAACTAACTCTATTGTCTTAAATCAATTTTTTTATTGGTGACCTATGTTTTCTAGAAATGGTACAAGTATTATTCAGCTTTGGTGTATAATCTTGTCAAGGTACACAAAGGTGTTTTTATTTCTTTCTCTCCTAGAGGCATGCTTTTTTATGCAGATATATTTTTTTAATGAAAAGAGTGTGGTCCTATTTCAAAATGAAATATGTTTGTAATCATGGATCATCATGCTTACTATAATGATTCCTCATATGGGTGCGCAATTGATTGTGCAACTAAAATTCAAAAGGTTAATATTATTACACATTCATTTGACCCCTCCAAACAAAAAAATTGGAAAGTTTGAACGCAATTGGTTGGGCCCTTATATTATTACAACAACCTATGGATCTGGTTCTTATTAGCTCTCTAATCCTGAAGGTGAGAAATTACCTGAGCCCATCAACAACATGCACCTTTGTAGATATTACACCTAATTCTTAGAGTATCCCCTCAAAAGTAAAATAAAAAATAAAAAAATAAAAAAAGTCAAAATATAGTCTCCCTGATGAAAACCTAGCAAATAGGCGTCCTTGTGACAAAAAATAGTAAAAAAAAATTAAAAAAAGTCAAAAAATGATCAACCTAATGAATACCTAGAAAATAGGCATCTTGGTGATAGCAAAAAAAAAAATTAAAAAAAATAGTAAAGAGAAATAATTCGCGCAAAAGTGACAACCACTTCGGTGGTGCTTTGGATAAGTACCATGGTGAAAACCTAGAAAATAGGCACCATGTGTAGTCAGTCTATGCTCCTCCATCTACTATCTTGTTGATTTAGTAAGATATATATGCATGCTTGACCTTGGTTGTGAGGAGCCCCATAATTAGTTTTCATCTACAAGTTCCCAAAATGTTACAACAACAATGTTTAATGATGAAAACAATTACTTTATTGTTGATTTAAATGAGCTAAATGCACATTTATATAGCCCTACTCCTTATTACCAAAGTTTACAATACCTTATAAGGTAGTATGATCAATAAATTTATGATTTTCACAACAAGTTTGTTGATACTATTAATGGCATCCCTCATGAGTAAAATAATACTAAAAAATATATACATAAACATGTATTATGGGGTTTTTTATTCATGTGTGTTCCAGCTTCCCCTCAAATACAAATCAAAGAATTTGAGAATGATATTTTAGGGGTCTAGTGTTGTTCAATCAACACTTGTAATTGATATTATATCTCCCAATTTTGGTGGGGATATAGCTATTCCTAATGGTTAAGTTGGTGGTTCGGTTCTAGAGGGAAAAGGTGTTTTTATCAAGGATGCAATTAAGGAAGTCAAAGTACAACAAATTTGATATTAATTTGATATCCCTACTTTTTCAATATTGAGGGTGATGAGGCTCACACCTTCCTTGTTGCAAATGGAAAAGGTGAATGTGAAGGTGTGCATGATTTAATTTCTTTCAACCATGAAGATTTTTACATGGAAATTTTTTTAAGTCTTGGTTTGAAGAAGCTTTCTTTTGTTGATAAGGATTGCATTGAGGACGCATTTTTGAGATAATTCATTGGTTTTGTTGATATTGAAGTTATGTGTTATCATATGGAAAAAAAATTTGATCTATGTGAGGAAGAAGGAGAATAAATAATTGATCAATTTCTTAGCATTACTATGTTTACAATAGATTACGTTGAATGAAAAAAATAGAGGCGATTTGAAGATTGTGATTCTTCACATGAAGTGCCTCAAATTTCTAAATTATATGGTAAAGATGTAGAATTAGAGTTGAATAAGGTTTCTAATTCGATCATGGAAGAATATATTTACATTTGTGGTAAATTTGGGTTGTAGGATTTGGATGATCTAAAGCAATCACATGATTTTTCCCAACTCAAAATTGTATCTATTTACATGACACATTTTAACTTGTATTCATGAGGATATTTTTCTTCATGTTGATTTATATGTAGATTTGAATATACATTGGATCATGCTCCCAATGAGCTTTCATGTGTATGTTTTCATATGGATGAGCATGAAGATGTCTCCTACTAATTGTGGTTTCCATGTTCAAATAATTTTCATTTCCATTTTCTAGCATGATGACCAAAGCATTAGAATTTTTCATGTGCATACATGCAAAAATCAAATTTTGTTGTAACTCAAAGATGGGTACAATACTATTTTGAGAGAGATCAACTATTTCAGTAGGCTTCTCTTTGATAGAGGCATATATCATCAACTTACCCATGGCCTTGTGTCATGAATCTTCTTTATAGGTTATGATCTATAAGTGTTTGTAAGTTTTGTCTACAAAAAGTCCTTCAAATTCCTTGTGCTTTTATATCATTGGTTGAAAGATGTTTTCATGGACATAATTCCTTTTTTTTTTTGTCTTGTACATACAATTATTTTTTTTGTCTTTCTCTTCCCTCCTTGTTCCTTTTTTTTCCTTTTTCCTTTTCTCTTAGAGATCTAGATTCTCGCTATGCCTATAAGAGACACATGTCCCCACTAGAGCCAATATTGGCACCGCATTTTGATGTGTTTCTTTTCTATTTGGTTTTCTTACTTATGTAATTTGACCTTGTTATCCCTATCATAGATAATTGGTGTGAGATGATTTATAATAGGTCTCCCTTGGTTTAAGTTTTCATAAGTGTTTTCCCTCTTCATCCCCCATATTCCTACTCATGTGTTGAAGTTTGCTAAGGTCTCAAATATTCTAAGCATGGAGGTTTATTTTTTTAATTTCTAAGGATTGTGTTGAATTTTAGAGTTCTAAAGTTTCCCTTCCTAGTATGCATTTTTTGCCTACTCTACCTTGTTTCCTTTGTTCATACTATGATATTAGAATTTCCCATGTTGGCATATATTTCATTCATTCCCCACCTTTTCTCTTGCCTTTATCAAAATTTCAAACTTCCTGTTTCCATAATGTCTTTTATTCAAACCCTAACTCTTGATCCTTGCATTGAGTTCCCTTCGATGCTAGAGTTTCAACCATCCCCTTACTAGAGTACCATTTCCTTGGTACCCCAAATTTTGATCCTCAATTTTTTTCACTGTCCTATCTCATCAAGATTGTGAGTTCAAACTTACCACAATTTTCATACACTAAGGGATGATTTCCTTGGTACCTATAGGCCCCAACTACCAATAATTTCCTTCATATCTCATTTTATAGTTAGGGATGTGGGGATAGGCCCTTATCTTTTGTTTTGAGCATGAAACATGTCTTACTCTTGACCTCGAATCCCTAACAATTGTATGGGTAATGAGGTATCCTCTACCTTTGATTCCCAAAACTTTGAAACTCACATTTTGTATTGTTCACTCCCACCTACCTCCCTACATGACCTAGAACACTATTATATGCCATATTTGATGTTGCAACTACCCCACTCAGATTTTTCCTACCCAGAAACAACTACTCATCTTAAATACATGGATTCATAGGTCCTTCTAAAGATGGAAAATAAAAATTTGCATTTAATTAATGTCATGGTTAGGTTTTAAGCCTTGAGTATTCTCATGCCATATCTTGGTCACCTTTTCAATAGATTTTGTGGGATCCTCTCTACCCTATGTTGGGAATTAAGGTGTCTCAACCTTTTCAATTTCCTAGCATTTAAATATTAATTTATTAATGCTTATGTTGTAATTTCTTACTCACATTAATTTGTCATCTAATATGACTTGGCATGGTGAGTTGTCGACATATTAGGAGGTGACATGGATGTTGTGGTCCCCACAAGGCAATTTAGGCATGCCACTTTGGGAAGATATTCTTTAACATGTGTCAACATCTTTGAGGGATTCTATGATGATCTTATGACAGATTCTTATGAAAATATTATGACGATCTTATGATGTGTATGAGCAAGATTTTATGACAGGTTGAACAAGTGTTGAAAGGCATCTTTGCATGGGGAAAGTGGGCACCCAATTTTGGCCTATGACAAGTTGTAAGAGAATGTAAGAGGCATCTTCTATTTTTAGTCAGTTATGATAGATTCTCTTACAATTGTAAGAGTTGTCATATATGACAGATTCTATGACATTATAAGGAATCTATCATACCTATTAGGGGAAAATTTGGGGCACCCAAGTATGGAGGAATGCAAGGAGGTTAAGGAATCATTGAAAAAGTTTCATAGGAGTCAACTATGTGTTGTAAAATTGTGCCCCATGGATTTGGATGCCCATCTCTTGTAGCTTGCTCTAGAAGCTACCTTCATGCTTGTATTTATCTATATATTAGATGTCTTGGAGTGGGTTTAGTATGTTGTATTTGTAGGTATCATTTGGTGTCAGAATAGTTCCAGAAATCAATATTTGTGTACTCTTGGAAGAACTTGCATTGCAAGTGTGTTGTAATCAATTGATTGAATAATACATTGTGCAATTTTTGGATTGTGGGGTTTTCTCCTAAAACAGTTTCCCCACGTATATCTTATGTTGTGAGATTTTGATACTTGCATGTGTTGTTATTTTAATAATATTCTTATTATGCATAACTCGTAGTAACCATAAAAGAATTAAAATTGTACATCTCTCCTCTTAGATTAGTGTTAGGAAGTGTTTTCACATACCTTGCTTCCTTTCAGTTGATATCAAATCTTGATCACCTTTGATTCTAGTTGTTGGGTAGAGGGTTTTTGTATTGATCTTCATTTGAGTGGGAGCTTGTGCAGTGAGTTTAAAATATTTGTTGCAGGAGAGATGTCTAACACTTCTGGAAGAATCGAGATGGAGAAGTTTAATGGCATAAACTTTGAACTTTGGAAGATGAAAATGGAGGATTTTCTCCTAGAGAAAGATCTATGGGATGCCATATCTGAAACCAAAACAAATACAAAAACTCGAGTAGATTGGGATTTGTTGGATCGAAAAGCCGAGGGTTTGATAAGACTCTATTTGGTTGATTTCGTTCTCCTAAATGTCCCTAAAGAGAAAACTACAAAGGACCTTTGGAAGAAACTTAGAGATGTTTATTAGGCTAAATCTCTAGTGAACAATTTGTTCCTGATAAAGAAGTTTTACTCTTTGAGGATGGAAGATGGAGGATCCATGAAAGATCATTTAAATGAATATAACATGTTGATTGCTCAATTGGGTTTCATTGGAGACAAGATTGACAAACAAGATTGTTGCATCCTCCTATTGTGTTCTTTGTCAAATTCGTGGGATCACCTGGTGATGGCTATTGGAAGTACAAAAACCGCTTTCAAAATGAATGAGGTGGTTGCTTTATTGTTATCTAAATAAGTGTGGAGAAAGACTTCTGAGATAGCCAAGGAGGCCCTTGATGTTTGTGGTAGATCAAAGGAGAAAGAAAATAATAAAGACAAGAAGTCTAGGTCCAAGTATCTTGGTAAGAATTCCAAGGCTCTATGTTGAAATTATGGAAAACCTGGTCACTTTTGCAATGGGTACAAAGAGGAGAAAAAGAAGAGAAATAATGATTATGAATCAAACAAGTCTTCTCAGGATGGTGGTGAAGCATTTTTCATTGCCTTGGAAACACATGCACTGGAAGAAGTGTGGTTGATTGAATTTGGTGCATCATTCCACATGACCTCACATATGGGTTGGTTTTTGAAGTATGAATAGTTTGACGATGGGAAGGTGTACTTGGGTGATGAATCTCACCTGAATATTGTTGGTTGTGGAAGATTTTTGATTTGATTCCCTCATGGTAGAGAGAAGGGGATCGATGGTGTACTGCAGATCCGTGGTTTGACATGAAACCTATTATCTGTAAGTAAATTGAATGATGTGGGTGTGTAGGTAGTTTTATCAAATGGAGGATGCAAGATGATGAGAGGAATTATGGTGCTTGCTAAGGGAGTTTGGATTGGCACTCTATTTTAGCTTGATGTATGCATTGTACAGTGCAATAATTCTTCTATTATAAAGAAGAGATCTTAAGAGTCACTATCCTCACCATCATAACTAGTAGCGAAGAGGACTATTGCATATACTTTTGATGAACATGCTTTCTAGGCACCCAAGGGTGCTCGTTCTATGGAGATGAAACTTCGAGTAGAGAAAACTATGTTATATGACACCAAAGGCTTGGCCACATTGGTGAGAAGAGTCTTAAAACCTTGAAAATAAAAATATTGTTAAGGGGATGAATGATTGTAATCTTGAGTTTGACATTCGTGAACATTGTATTTATGGAAAGAAAAACCATGTTCATTTTTAATCTAGTTCTCACAAATCTTCCAAGGTGTTGGATTTGATTCACTCTAATGTATTTGATCCTATTAATGTTCCTTCAATTGCAAAATCTATTTATTTTATTTCATTCATTGGTGATTATAGTAAAAGAACATGGGCTTATTTCCTTAGAAGAAAATATGAAGTCTTTAATAGATTCAAAGAGTTTAAAGCTCTTGTAGAGAATCAAAAGGATAGAAAGATTAAATGTTTGAGTACTGACAATGGCAGCGAGTTTTGTTCTATAGATTTTGACAAGTTCTATAAAGAACATGGGATTGAAAGACATAAGACATATCCCTACACCCCTCAACATAATGGACTTGAAAAAAGACTAAATAGGATGTTGATGGAGACGTCTAGGAGTATGCTTAGTGGATCTAGCCTTGAACAAAATTTTTGGGATAAATTTGTTGCCACTACTTGCTACTTGATTAATAGGTTTCCTACTTCAACGCTTGTGGATAAGACACCCATGGAGGTATGGTTTGGTAAAATTCCCTCATTGATACATTTGAATATTTGGTTGTGAGGCATATGATCATGTGCCTAAGGAGAAGAGACCTCCAATTTGGATAACAAGGCTATAAAATGTATCTTCATCAGTTATGGAATTGGTGTGAAAGGATACAAGCTTTGGGACCCTGTGGCTAAAAAAAATTTCTATAGAAAAAATGTAATTTTTAGGAAACTTAGTACTCCTATAGTTGTGTCACCACCAGAGAAAGAAGAAAAGAAAGAGGATGTAGTTCATATTCCTCCTACTTCTGAGAAAGAAGAATCAAAAACATCTGATACACCTAATGATGATGAGAGCTCAAGTGGCTCTGAAAGTTCAGATGAAGATGAAGAACCTCAACCTCAACCTTTGAGGAGGTCTGCACAGATAAGGCAACAACCTAATAGGTTTGGATATTCATTGCATGATTCTAGCTATATTTTTTAGCTGATTTCTAATGCTGATGAGCCTAGGACTGTAAGGGAGGCTATGAGTATGCATGATGCAAATTCTTGGATAAAAGCCATGGATGAAGAGATAACTGCATTAAAAAGAAAAATACTTGGGATTTAGTGCCCTTGCTTGATAGACATAAACCCATTGGTTGCAAATGGGTTTTCAAGATAAATTTTGGTTAAGATGACAGTGTTGAGAGATATAAGGCAAGGTTGGTCATAAAGGGTTATTCCCAACTTGAGGAAATTGATTATGGTGAGATTTTTTCTCCTATAGAAAAGCTGGCACCCATTAGATTTTTGTTATCACTTGTTGTTGCATACAATTTTTAGATTGAATAGATGGATGTGAAGACAAATTTCCTTAATGGTGATTTGGCGGAAGAAATCTATATGTCACAACTAGAGCATTACATCGAGAAAGGTATGAAAAATCTGGTTTGCAAATTGAAGAAGCCTTTGTATGGTTTGAAATAGTCACCTAGGATGTGGTACCAAAATTTTGATTCCTTTGTGTTGAGTTTGGGATTTTTTAGATCAAAATTAGATCATTGTCTATTTAAAAATTGTTGATGATTGCATTCTTAGTATTGCATTATATGTTGATGATATGTTGTTAATTGGGAATGGTAAATCTTTGATTTCTGATTTGAAGTCTCAGCTTTTAGCACAATTTAAAATGAAGGATTTAGGTGTAGCTAAGTACATTTTGGGTATGAAAATCCAAAGAGATAGGGAAAGAAAAAACTTTGGTTAGGACAAAGTAAGTATGTGAATTTTGTGTTGGAGAGATTCAACATAGTAGATTGTAGAACATTGTGTGTTCCTGTTGTGATGGGGACAAAGTTATCAGTTTTAGATTGTCCAAAATCTCCTAGTGAGGTGGATGATATGATGAGAGTAACTTATGCTAGTATTGTTGCTATTTTGATGTATGTAATGGTCTATACAAGACCAAACATTGTCCAAGCAGTGGGAGTCCTTAGTCAATTCTTGGCTAATCTTGGATGAGTACATTGGGATACAGTAAAGAGAGTATTCAAGTATTTGTGGGGTGATTCTAAGTATTCCTCATGTTATCATGGTCATCCTATAATATCTTTGCATTCAATTTGTATTTGTGGATTTGTGGATTTAGATTGGGTAGGAGACATTGACAATAGAAGATCCACCAGTGCCTATGTGTTTACTATGTTTGGTGGTGCTATCGGTTAGATGAGTAAGTGACAAGTTGTAGTTGCTTTTTCCACTATAGAAGTAGAGTACATGGTAGCTACTCATTCTTGTAAGAAACCCATTTAGCTTTGAAGATTGTGTTAAGATATTGGGCTTGATGTAGGGATGATTACTATTTGCAATGACAAATAGAGTGCTATTTCTTTAGCAAAGAATCCTACCTTACATGCTAGAATGAAACATATTGATGTTCAATTCCATTTTATCTATGACATGGTGGAAGATGGTAAGGTGCACATTGGAAAAGTTGATACTTTGACAAATGTTACAGATTCCTTGACAAAGCCAGTGAGCATGCAAAAGTTTAGATGGTGTTCAGATTCTATGGGCCTTTCGACCCCTAGAAATTGATTACCTAATTAGATTGGATCTTGAAAGGTGTTCGACAAGTGGGAGAATGTTCAGAATCAAGGTGTCTCAACCTTTTCAATTTCCTAGCATTTAAATATTAATTTATTAATGCTTATGTTGTAGTTTATTGTTCATATTAATTTGTCATCTAATATGATTTGGCACGATGAGTTGTTGGCATATTGAGAGGTGTCATGGGATGTGAGATGGATGTTGTGGTCCCCATAAGGCAATGTAGGCGTCCCACTTTGGAAGATATTCTTTCACATGTGTTGACATATTTGAGGGATTCTATGACAATCTTATGATGGATTCTTATGAAGATCTTATGACAGATTCTTATGACGATCTTATGGCGTGTAAGAACAAGATTCTATGACACGTTCCACACAAGTGTTGGAAGGCATCTTTGCATGGGGAAAGTGGGCACCCAATTTTGACCTATGATAGGTTGTAAGAGAATGTAAGAGGCATCTTCTATTTTTAGTTAGTTATGAAAGATTCTCTTACAACTTTAAGAGTTGTCTTATATGATAGATTATATGACATTATAGGGAATCTGTCATACCTATTAGGGGAAAATTTGGGGCACCCAAGTATGGAGGCATGTAAGGTGGGGGGGGGGGGTAAGGAATCATTGGACAAGTGTCACAAGAGTCAACTATGTGCTGGAAAAATGTGCCACATGGATTTGGACGCTCATCTCTTGTAGTTTACTCTTGAAGCAACCTTCATGCTTGTATTTCTCTATATATTGGATGTCTTGGAATGGGTTTAGTATGTTGTATTTGTGGGTATCATTATGTTGTCAGAATAGCTCAAAAAATCAACATTGTGTACTCTTGGAAGAACTTGCATTGCAAGTGTGTTGTAATTAGTTGATTAAATAATACATTGTGTAGGTTTTGGAGTGTGGGGTTTTTCTCCCAAAAGGGTTTTCCCCACACATATCTTGGGTTGTGAGATTTTGATACTTGCATGTGTTGTTATTTTAATAATCTTCCTATTGTGCATCTCTTGCAGTAATTGTAAAATAATTAAAACTACACATCTCTCCTCTTAGATCAGTGTTAGGAAGCATTTTTGTGTACCTTGCTTCCTTTCACCCTACACACTCAAACCAAAAGATATTTTTTATACTCAAAACAATAATGATCATGAAGAGAAGCATTTCTTCATGCCTCCAAGTACTTCTGGATAGCTTGAAGGGGTGAATTCTATATGAGGGCATTAGTGTTGATGTTTTCAAAGGTATGTGTGACCTATGTGACAACAAATGAGTGTGGATCTTCTCCTTGGATCACTCAAATATACTAAATGATATATATTACCGAATTTTCATTTTGCAAATGATGGAAAAAGGTTACAAAGCTAGTACAAAGAGAAGAAAATTTCTATTATATTAGGGCTTTGCCTCAAGTATAGGATTTTAAGGGATTTTTGCATTGTAACAATCTAGGTTTCATGCCAAGTTTGTAATGAAACATTATAATCACTAGAGAGTGAACCTAATGTGTAGATTCAACATTTTTTACATCACCATGTGTATTGTGTACATTTATGGATGTCCTATCGATTAGTTAGCTAACTAAAGAATGTAAAATCCTTATAAATATATTGCAAGGTCTCTTCTTAGGGTAATAAAATAAATGTGTAGGATTATTCATAGATTACTAAGTTAGACTCTTTTAATATTATGTAAGTTCATTCATATTCTCATTTGTATGTATAGAGCCTAGCTTGTGTGTAGAGTTTGAAGGTGTAGTCTTTAACAATATATTGGTTAGGGTATTACAAATGGATTCCAATAATTACATCCTTTGTGTTTGAAACTTCTAGATTTTGTTTTCCCAACTAGATAAAGATGCTTGTTTGCCTTTGCTCAACCTCCCTTCACCAACCCATCCAAAACACAAAATATGCATATCACTCTACATTATGTCACAATTAGTTTCATTCATTTTCATGTCTATATGTTCATTACAACATTAGGGGATTTCAAGGACACACATTTAGACATGTTGCATGGTAGTTCATCTACTTAAATAAGGTGCATGAAATTGTAATATCAAACCAACTTATAAATATAAAGTGAAAAATTGGATAGTCTCCTATGGTTTGTGATAAGGTACATGTCCATTACATACAATTGTATGTAAATAGAACCTTAGAGAAGCCCCTTGGGTTTAGCAAAGTGGAGGTCCTACCCACCTCAATAATTGGTCCAAATTTGTCTCGCTTGAACATAATCATGAAGTATTTCTCTCTAAGTTTAACACATGTGGAGCTTAGAAGAAGCTTACCTTTAAGGATTTAGGGACTTGCAACTTTGAGCACCAACAAGGCCTCCAAGTTAAATATAATAAGGGAGATTGAATTTCATTTGTTTTGGAGTATCATGGACTTGTATGCAATGTTGTTGAAGATTGGGATGATCAATAGTATCTTAGGAAGAAGATAGACTTTCATACTAACATTCAAAGACATTGGTTTTTGAGTTTTGGCCAAATTCTTACTTGTCACAATTGGTGAATTCAAATGATCAAATAAGAGGAAATACCACAACGAACATCATGATTGCCCTAATAATTTTTTCTAGAGCACAACAAATGCTTGTTTGCCCCTACTAAAATTGGTGAATTCACTATAATGTAAGAGTAAAGAGTTGGAATGTGAAGGGTTTTAATTGTTTGATTTAACTTCTAGGCATTCATTTTCATGTTGAAACCTTAGAGGGATTTCAAAGAGTTGATATCAACTAGATTTAAACATGGAATATGGGTTGAAACTCATTTTTTCATCTTGGAGCAAGGGTTTTGCAAGCCATTGCCATCACTAGGAAGGGTTTTTAGAACTGTACAATGCTTTATAGGTGGTACAAGCTTGTGTACATGGATGTGGAGCTTGGTTGGATGAGATATGACCTTAATCCAATATAACTTAACTGAAATGACAATGGAAATAAGTTATTGCCCCTCAAGTTGGAGTTTTCCCCTTATTTAGGGTTTCTTTAGGTTAAACTTGTTGTCTTGGTCATTCTCTTACAATTTGTTTGACATGTTTTAAGTTTTCCTATGCCCTTGTGATGCACAATGAATGCAATTACTTGTATGTTAAGTGAAACTAATAATGATAACACTAACTTAAGCTAGTAACATGTGTTTTTGAGAAACCACACATAAAGTATCCATCATGGTGAATTGTTCAGAACTATTTCACCTAATTTATACAAGATCAAACACTACTAAACAAGAAACACATTGTAGTGTAGTGGCATGTCTTAGCCTGCTCTAGAGCTCACCATTGCTACACTAAAGTTTATTAACTATTTTTCTTAATTTATTTACCTATTCACTAAGTAGTAAAATTGTGGCCATCTAATGATTTTTTAAAAAAAAATCAAATTTTAGTGGGCACAAAATAACTGCAATTCTTTAACAGTAGAAAAAATATTTAATTTTTTGCTTGGTACAATTTTTCTAGATGGAAATAGATGCCAACATACATCTGACCCAAAAGCCATCATTTGGCTAAACTGTCATGAGTAGGGAGAATTAATCTCTCAAAATCGTCAAAAGATCAAACAACACAATCGTCTTTACAAAAAATTTAAACCTTAAATAATAATATAATAAAAAAACATATGTTTATCCTCACTAATTAAACTACAATCTTTCAATACTTTACACAAAATTCAATAATAACTATTGTCCACTTTGTCTTGACTAGTGCAACTAATAATTGGTATCCAAGTTTATTGGACATAAAGTGACAAAATGGAGGAGTTTAAATTGCCCTTGGATGCCCATTGAATGGGCCAAAAAAATCCGAGCAAATTGTGGTCAACTCTAGAAAAAATAGAAGTAAATCATTGTGCTTCTAATCAACGACATAAGGAATCGAGACATAATTCATTAATTAATATTCCACTTTGGAAGAATGAATTGTCTGACATGATCGAAGGACTGCATTTATATTATTTATTATTTAATTTATATTTTAAGCTGAATTGACGGAACCGTGCTAACAAAATAATAGTACAAATTAGTAATTTATTTATTTATTTTAATGCTTTTTTTACTATATTACAGATTGGAACTTGTTATAGGTATGCTGTGTTTACAAATGTTATAGTAATAAATAAGCTTTTTGATTTTATAATTTAGTATTTTCAGTAGATTTAAGGAAATTTTGTGTATAATATTAAACAATATTTCTTCATGTTGTTTTTGGGCAGTTTTGTATTTTCTTTACAAATGTATTCATGATCATTTAAGATATATAATTTATGATTTGCATTTTGTTAGTGTAGTGTTTATTAATTTTATTTTATAAGTAATTATGTTAATTAATGTCGTGGTTTATATTTATTTGAAAATAAATGTATTTTTAGCAATCACATATATATGTATAATCTATGTGTGTGTCTATTTGATGGTTATAGATGTATTTTGTATGGATAATAATTTGTGTCGTTTTCTTGTGTCATTATTATTTGAGAGAGAGAAAAGTGCATATTTTTACAATTTTATTTATTTGTTTTACATTATTACAAGTTAATACTTTTAATACAATATATATTGATTATTTAGGTGTGCTCACTACCTTTCAAGTGTGGAGTGTTGATGTATGATTTTAGCATATAATTTGGTTCTTTTAGCATGTTCATTGACCTCCAAATTTGTAGTGTTGATGCACAACTTTAGTGCATAATTTGATTATTTTGACATATTCATTGACCTCCAAGCTTGATTTCAACACTCCATTATGTCACTCTTTTGGTTCACAACATGTCTAACCTAGTTCACATTCACTTACTCATCTTGGACTAAACCATACACACGATTATGTTCTTTAGACAAGATTGTACATGAGATCACATCCCTATATTTCAATTTTTCTTATTTCAAAGGTTGACAATCTTAGGATTTAACTATTGTACTTGTTCTTGTGTGGGCACAAAATATTGAATTATGCGTCTAGGTTTATGCATTTAAGGACATAATCTTATTGTAATTGCACATCATTGGATCACATGATCAAAAATATTATTTAACAAGTAGGACAACCTTATTTGCACATCCACCATTGACGTTTGTTGGTCGAGCACACCAACTTCTCTATTTACATGAGCAATTCATCAATAACCAATAAACGATATTAATTGTCAAAGCACACTCTAAGTATAATATCTAACTCAATCATTCATCAACTTGCATTAGGATTCAACAACAATCAATGATTAGTTTTGTGATACTTATTCCTACCTTACATCAACATCTATTGCCATCCATTACCTCTCTTATTATTATTAACTTTAGTTTTAATGTTTGATTAAGGCACAATTCCTAAATTTCAATAATTTCATAACAAACCCAATGTTACTCCTTAACATCATCATTATTTTCCTTACCCCAAATATTATTAAGTAAAAAAGTGTTGCAAGTATTAAATATTCAATATTACTCACAATGAAATCACAAAAATTGGGATGGGATTGCACATGTGGACATGATTTTGTCACAAAAACTTAACTTCTTTTATTTGAATAATATTTACCCTTTGATACATAATCCAATTTGAATTGTAGGTCTCTACTGTAATGTGACATAGTTTTAAGGTTTCAACCCTAATTATTTTATTTATATTATTAACACACATATGATTTCTATTTTAGTTAGCTTACCTCATTTAATTTACACACTCAACTTCTATCTAAAATATTACTTATTGTAATGGTCAAATTTGAATATCCATTTCAATTCTCATTTAGTTTTTTGTCCAATTTAGTGGAATATCTTTAATGCAATTACATGTTTCTAAATGACACACTCTTGTGCTAGGTTTGGATAATGCCCTAATCCCTCTCTATCCATATTTCATCATACTTATGCTTATTCCTATGCATTTTCCACTCATCCCCCATTTTCATTTACCTCAATATACTTGTTCCTACTTCGAGATTAACATTCAATTGCCTGGGTTCATTTTTATACTAGTTGGTATTGATCTAGCAATGCACAAGAGCAAAACTCAAAATCAAATATTTAAATTCAAACTCCAACTTTTTGGCCCCTTCCTAGTAGTTGTTATGAGCTAGCTTAAAGCATGCTTGTGTAACATGTTGATATGCCTTGGCATTTAAAGAGACTCAATGTGTCATTAATTCATAAGAGGAAATCACATACTAGAGTCTAGAAATAAAAGAACATTTAGAGCACACTTCAATTTTAAAGGGACAAAAGAATCAAAATCTACATCGTACAAATGCTTATGTATGTTGTCTTCAAATGTTTATTCAAAGCAACAAAACTAGTTGATGTATGTTTTTAACCTAAGAGAACTCGAAACACATGATTTGATCAATTCCTTTTAAGTCATTTATAAACACCATGGTGGTCCTTTCAAGCTTATTAGATGTTATAAATTAGGGCAAATAGATGGTATAAATCTAAATTAGTTAGTTAGATCCACATGCCAAAGATCAAATACATAATGATTAGGATCAAAATTGTGGCACTTGAGATCGATCCTTAGATTTTTTATTCTTCTTTAGATTCTATGATATTTATCATAATTGACATAATTTTTAAAATATTAACAAATTAATTTTGTACACCATCAACATTAAATATCTAATTCATTTTATTTAATTATTGCATTCATTACTTTCTATTTATCTAAATTATTTATTTTAATCTAATTAGCCTAAATAAATTTAAATTATAAATGTAATTTATTTCGTAGAGATTTCTAAACTGTGTGATTTTTTACATCAACATTTCAAATCATGTTACATGATCCATCATCAAGATGCTATGTAGAGAGATAAGAGAATCACAATTGAAAAATCTCTACAATTTAATTATAGACTGTGGAAACTTATGATTTTTAATTGTGATTTATCTCATTAAATTTATTAAATTAATTTAAAAATTAAGAAAATTAAATCTAAAAAAACACTCTTAATCATCTTTCTTTATAAAGTTAAGAAAAATCATAAGCACTATAATTAATTATTTATCTAAACATTTATAAGATAAACTTACTTATAGATATAATTTATTTCATTGCACTTATAAAATTAAGTGATTCAATCCATGTAAACACATTTAAATATTTTTTAAGGGCCGTTTTATTTCCCTTCAACTGTATTGGACCAGATTTCTCTATTCAACGCTCAATATTTCGGTAACTCCCATGCTCACTTGTCCTTTACTTAACAGGCCTTCAAACGATATCTGACGCACTACAACAATATTCAATGCCCAAGTGCCTTTTGTATGACACGCAGCGAAAAAGACGAGGGAATTCCTTGTTTTATTTGATCTTTTTGGAAGTGGTGAATGGGAATTTGTAAAGAGGGAGACAAAATAGGAAGTGAGAATATATCCACAGTCCCATCAAATATATAATATTCATCTTGCAAGGAAGTTAGTAAGCAGTGGGTATCTAACTTTAAGAAGGCATAAGCAACAGATAGAGAGGTGAGTGGTTAAGGTGGTCTTACTCAAAGGAAGAAATGTGGATGAAGATGAAGAAGTCAGGTACAGCAATCTGTTTACTGGTGGGTTTCTTGGGATTGCTAGCTGCTATTTTGGGCTTCGTTGCAGAGGCCAAGCATGTCCGGGTAAGTGCCATTCTTTCAAGCTTTTATTGTTTCAGTATACCATATCTTTTATCTTATTTCTTCTTTCCTTGGACAAGCATCTCTTGGCAATTGGGCGTGACCTGCACATTTTTATCTTTCTCAGCTCTTTTATATGACTTTTCTTCTTCTTTGTGCACCATCTTTGCTTAGTGGGTATCTGCTTAGCTGAACGGGCCTTGTTTTTGACAACGTTTTTTGGCTCAGGTTCAATCTCCTTTTGTGTGCTAATAATGCACCGAGCGAGGATGGGGATACCCGATTCATATTATCAAGCTTTGTGTAGTCTTTATGATGCCCAAGTATTAGTAGTAGCTGTATTTCCATTTATTTGGGTTTACTTGATAACAAAGGTAGTGAAGTTGCGGCAGATCACCTTGCCCTTCATCGCATTTGGGGGACTGCTGAGCTATGCTATTATGGCCCTCACAGCATAAGCAAAAAACCCAGTAGATCGGCTTGCCTTTCATCACACTTTGGCGATTGACGAACTATTATATTTATTACCCTAACAGCATAAGCACAGAACCCATCACGGGCTTAGCCACTATAGGGAGGAAACTATCTTGTTTGTCTTTGTATTTGTTTAAATGGGTGAACAAGATCGTTGCCAAGGCAGAGACTACCACAGTGAGCACTAAAAGGAATGTTAAGGTCATATAAAAGTATGGGAAGATGATTTGTGATAACAAAGGTTGGAGCAAGGAGAGAGTATAGTATTTTCAGCGCATCTTTTCCTTATCAACTGTTCTCAAAAAAGTGTCGGAGTTCTTACATGGAATTTTAGGAAATAATCAGTATTCAAAGATCCTCTGGATTTTTCACTGGTTGTCTCTTTCCTTGTTTTATTCCCTTCCAGCAGTTTTACATCTCTATTCTATATGGGTTCATCACCTGTCAAAAAATCTAATTTGAAGGCCGGGATCACCTGCAATACTAGGAGAGTACCACTACGTGCCTTCTATTTGATAATTATGTTTCTGCTTTTCTTCATAAAATGTTGAAATCGTAAAATTAATGTCACTGGACTTGATTTTAAACTGTAATATAATTTACAACTTCACTTGAGATTTTGGGCCCGTGTTTATTTTTCCTCCTACAAAAGATTTGTTGCCCTTGATTACGCAGATTCTTGTAGGCTTATTTGTGCTTTAATTGCTGGTTTTTCGTTTCTTCACTGTGCACTGGATGAGAGTAGCATGTATTTGTTTTGATGAAACATATTTTTATATCCCCAGGAAAAAATTAATAAACATTTTGTTTTACAGGCTGGGGAAGTTAAAATGACATCAAGTGGAAGGTGCTTATATCCCAGAAGTCCTGCTCTGGCGTTGGGCATAACTGCTGCGGTTGCCCTGCTACTGGCCCAAATTATTGTAAATTCTGTAGTTGGTTGTATTTGTTGTGTACATGGTAATCGTTATCCTCCAAGCTCCAACAGGACAATTGCCATCATCTGCCTTATTGTTTCATGGTGAGTTAATCTATAAATCACTGCATTATTAAATCACAGTAGCAAAGTGTTCCGAGTTTATGTTGGGATGAATTTTGATTTTGAAATCTTTACTCTTCTGTTGTATATCTGGAAACTTCACTATGATTCTATCTGTCATATAATTGTGTTGCTTCTTGGGCTATTGTTTAGATTTTCAGTTACTTGAGTGAAAGTTAATGAAATACTAGGCAGATTGGTATGCAATGATAAAGAATAGAAGTTTTGACTAAGATGATGTGCCCTTAAATTGGCTAATGCTTAGAAATGGGTTCAAAGGTCATTAATGGTTACCCTTGTGACTTTTTATCTTAGTGATGTAGTCATTTGGTTATTTATAGCCCTGCATATTTTATTTTTTATGGATATGATGGTTATCTTCAGTCAAGATATTCTATCTATCTAGATAGTATTTGGAAGTTAGTAATTTTTATTATTTTCGGCTTCAGGCTTTTCCCCCCAGTATCTTCAGTAGTGGCTTATGAATCAAATTACTAGCTGTATTGTGCTTATATTTTGTTTGATTTGTTTTTGCAAAGAATTTGTCAAAAAATGTTAAAGTAAGGCATCCTTAATAGATTTAAAGGTTAGAAAGTGTTTATTCCCTATTTTGATTATCATCTTGGATTAAAATATTCCTTTACATGTAATGATGTATCAAATTACGTGCATTTACTATAAAAAGACTGGTTCATGTTTCTTGAATCTTCAGTTCACAGTATTTCCTTTGCAATAAAATAGTATTTTCCATTTCAATCAGTAGTCTAAGCTATAGTTCATAAAATGCTATAGTTGCCATGGACCTTGTCTGACTGGTATCGAAGATAATTATTTTGTGTTGATTTTTACATCCAAACCCTCTTTGTACTTGGCTTTCAAATACTTTTCAGCAGATTGTAGAATTTGAGTGAATTGATTGTGGCATAGTATCAAAACACTTTCTCAGAAATAAATCAGTAAATCAAAAAAAGATTTTTTAGGAATTTAAAAAAAATTGCTGTAGACATAAGGAAAAAGCCAGAATTTTTTTGGTTTGATTAATTTAATAAAAAGCATGATGTAAAACAAAAAATCGGCTACCTGACGAGTGCAAATTTATCATGTTTCGGAAATCATTTCTGCTAATATAGATTGCAGTATAATCTGCTTTCTTTCTTTTAAATGCTTTTCAGCAGGCTGTAAGACTTGAGTGAGTTGATCATGGTTTAAGCTGCTCTCATTTGGAAAGAGAATGCTTAAGGATCTCCTCCTTGATTGTGTTGTCAATCGAAGCATAAATCTGCAGTAAAGAAGCAAACAAGAACAATATGTTGTCTTGGAAATGTATATGGGCGAGGCTATGCAATTGAATCATAGCATATTGGTATGGATATCTTTCCTTTGATGTGTATAGGTGTTACCTTCTGCTAATAGGATAAACTAAAAATACCTATAATATTTATTTTGATTGGTAAATGAAGGGTTCTTTTGGAGCCCTCACCCATGAATATCAAAAGCAAACATATACAAATTACTAAAAAGGAGTTAAAACTAGTGCTATTGAAACAAAAAAGAGCTTCTAGCCATAAGACCATTAGCAATAATTCTAGCCATTAGACCATTAGCAACAAAGTTGCATGCAAAGTTAATGCACCCATTTTTGTCACCAACTGAAGAAAATCTAGAATCAAAGAAAGTCAGAGTCCAACTGGATAGCCAAAAACACAGACCCTCCAAAAATCAGTCAATGAAGAACAATGCCTTCACCTCCTTACATGCAAAAGAGCCTGGAGAAGTGCCACCTGAACGACCAACTCCAGCATCCCAGATGCAGCCACAATAGTGCCAGCAGAGCCCTTCCCTCTCTCCAACAGCTTAATCTAAGCACAGTCCTCCTGATACCAAAACTGCATGATTGATTTCCAAACACTTTGACACACTTTGCAGAAGAGGCATTGAGAATTGGGTGGAAATTTCCATCTTGCCATTTGTATAGGTAACCCTAAGAGTATTGGTAACCATGGCCAAATCCTTGCAAAAGGATGCCAATTCTTCCTTTTGTAAGAAAATAGTTTAAACTTCCATCATCAAAACTAACAGCTTGCACTCAGCTTCCTCTGCCACCGGCCTAGAAGACCCTGCAACCACCCTCAGATCATGGTCTGGAAGAACCACATGGCAAATCCATTCTTTAGTTGCCTCATCTGCAACAAGTCACCTAGTTTGATTGTGAAATCTGCCACAATAGAAGCTTTTGAAAGAAAAATCCCTTTATTATCAAACCTATTAGGGCCATGAGTGGCTTTAAATTTTAATGAATTGTGGCTTCTCAACATCATGGCAGAAGAAAACATTTTTGAAACGCTTGTCAGAATTGGTACCCCTATAAAAGGGGTTCCACACTCCAGTAAAAGGTTTCATACACCCCATCTCCAGCCTTGATTGAACAATGCTTCACCATCATCGAACACCTCTCTGCAGACTGCAAGCTGAAAATGACAGAATGGAATCTCTAATTGCCACAAAAGGAAGCATTTCCCATGCAGCTCCAAAGATGAAAAATGGGCGAATGGAAACCAATCCATCAATACACTTGAGAGAGATGAATTACATGCTTTGGGAGATAATGTCTGATCAAACCTTAACAGATACCTTGATGGAGAATGATAAAGGCCTTCACTACCTTAACCAAAAATGGCAAAATAATCAAACAAATTATTGAAATTAAAAAGGAAAAAAGGGCCCAAGGCTTGAAGAAAATAAAGAAGTCTTTTCAACTAACAAGAGTGGAGTCAAACCACCCCATGCTTCTGGCCTGTCACTAACTTCTGCCAAGAAGGTAAACTGCTCAATGCCTGTGTTCAACAAAAAATATTCCAATTTATTACATTCTCTATAACAATGGGTGAAAAAGATATCTTCAAAACTTTGACAAAGCTTGAGAGCTTCTGCTAGGAAACTCTGAAGCTTCCAACTCTGAGTTTCCCCTTTATCTAGACTATTAATAACTACCATAGGATCACTTTCCACAATCAGATTCTTACAGCCCACCAAAATAGCTAAATTCAACCCTTACACTGGCACAGCCCATTCAGCCTCATTATTAGTTTTTGAGCCAAAAAGGAAGACCAATCCTTTACTAAAGCAACTATAATATCCTTTACTAAAAGCAGCTATAATATTGTTGAAGCGATTGCAAGGCAAAAAGTTGGCTGCTTCTCAACAGTTTCTATATATAGATGAATTGAATTGTATCTAGATTGAGGCGTTAAATTTTTAAGTTGTTACTTGTGTGCTAAAACATTAATAAGCTTTTACATGTTATGATTACTATTACATTGGGGTTACACAGCTACAATGATTTTCCTTTTTAGTACTTTTGCAGTAGCATATTTAAAAGAGGCATATTCTTCATTTTATGATCACTAAAATATTCGGAGGTTGAATGTTGTGCTTTTGCCCTGAAATGAAACCTAAAGTTTGATTTTTTCTTTATTAACTGATATATTAAAAAAATTCAGAATAATGGAAAACAAATACATGTTTAAAAATATCCAGGTTGCAGGCACGGTTATCAACTCAGTCCCATTTGATCTTAAGAGTAATTACTGAGGCTGAATTTGGCTGAGGACTTGATTCAGATATAAATTCAGGAAAGCACAACTTTTCTTTACCTCACCAAGACCACTTCCCAAAACATAAGAAAAGATTGAAATGTGACTTGAGGTAAACATGCTATTTAAAACAACTTATGCTAATATAGCCACTTGGAAAACAAACTCCTAAATTCACACCTAATGATACTGAAAAGAAAAACACGTGCCCAGGAATGGGCATTTTCTCTGCACCTGGCATCAAGGTATGAGAAAATTGGGTTAAGTTTGATGGTCTTATTGGGTACCCTGCCGTTGAGCTCCTGTGAAAATAAATAAATTATTATACAGTTTATATTTGTACTTAGCAAAATAGTAAAATACATATGTTTTTCTCATTCTCAACTTTTTCTCTATGAGAGCTTTTCAATTGCAGAGAATTTTGTTGGTGTACACAATCTAGTGTTGAATGGGGATTGTACCTTCCAGCAAGGCTTCTCAAGCGAGTTTCTGCACTCAGTATCCCATGGGATTGTAAACTGGGAGATAACCCTTTGTTATGTTCCTTCCCAGTTTGCATTATTGAAGGTACAAAGGGTTATCTTCCCAGTTTGCATGAAATAATATTGCATTATTGCCCAACATAAAATAACTTAAGTTCACTTAAGTTGCATCAAAAAATGTGCACTCAACTTAAAATTAGAATTAAGAACAAGCCAAGGACCTCATTTCTTACCCAATGATGCTCTACATCCTCTTCCTCTTGGGTAAACCAAGGAAAGGACAGCCAATCTGCTGCTAATCATCTTGATTTGAGTTGGGGACATTACAGTCTAGGTGATACGCAAATAGATTTCAACTGAATATAATTAAGCTTTTTGTATCATATTAGATTGTAAGGTTTCTCTCTGTTTCTTGACTTTTGAATAGGCACTTGAGCTATGGTAGAGCTCTTTCATTTAGGGTCCCAATGGGGGCGCATGTATTTCTGTGAATATTCAATCTTACTCAGCTTTGAACTGTTTAAACTTTTGACTACGTACTATAGAAAGCCACTGTATTCTGTATTTAGGTGAATCATTAGTTAAAAAAGGAGTGTTCTGACAGTTTCAGCTTAGTCGTATATAAATTTTTTCTTTCATCCAATGAGAAGAGAGTGCCTTGGATTAGTACTATTTCCCTGACCTGATCTTGGTTTTCATATCCACTCATGTACATCTTTCACTAGATATTAGTGATTTAGTACCATCTCTGTGAATTGATCTAGTTTACATTTCAATTTATTCGTATCTTTCATGAAAGAGAGCTCTGCTAATCTGCTAAATTACAGAAGAAAATGCTACTGTTACTATCAAACTTAGTTTTAGACTATTTCAGAAGTAGAACCTTATGGTTCATCTTCAAATAGTAAAACATTATATCAACACAATAGATCTGGCTATGGTAAAGAAAGGTTTTGATCCTCTATGTCTTGCTTATATTAGCCCGATGAATTTGCAGCCTTGACTACCTGGAAATATCTTCATGTGATCTTTAGGCATATACTGTGTTTGAGAGCATCCAGATTCTTGCACTTGTAATATTCTTTAAAAGTCTACTTTAGCATAAGATAAATATTATGAAGTAATGATGGATAACAAGAAGCTGTTCTGTGTAGACACAAATTCATATGCAATATGTATAGTAAAATTATATGTAGAATGTTCATATATCCATTATGATGTGTTCTGATGACCAATAATGGTGATTTCTTTCAGTCTCGTATCAAAACCGGTTACTGCATTTTAGAATTAAACCTTTGGTTTTGAATTGATTGTCCAAATTTCACAGGAGATGGATGGATTGGGCTAGATTGGTTATATATGCCTTTCAAGAATTGCTGTTGTTCTTAGGACTGAATTGTTTATGGTTTTGTATGGGATTCACTGTCCACTGATTTCTCATTTAACTGTGTTGCTTGTGATTTCTGCACCATATTCAATCTCTAGTTTTTACATTTAAGCTTTACAAAAACGGTAAACACAAAAGACTATCAATATGAGCTACAGTCTTGTTCCCACTAATATTTACTATAATTTTTATATCTTTTGGTGTTAAATCTGATTATTTGTATTGCTTCTTCAGCAAAGTTGCTTCCTTCATTGAGCCATAATAGCTCAAAGGCCAAGCTGTGTTTGAGACAGTTTAAATTTTACTTCTACCTATCATCTTTTCTTATGCATTTAAATATTGTATTAACCTTCTATAGTTGCTTGCAGTCACTAGATGGAGGATTTTTGTATTAATCCAGCTATTCTATGGAGAACAACTCCATTTAGAGACTTTTACTTGTCAATCATCAAGCCATTGCAATAATACAATATTATTTCATGCAAACTGGGAAGATAACCCTTTGTTATTTGTGCTTTTACAGGATTACTTTTGCAATTGCTTTTATTTTGCTTATGGCTGGGGCTGCTCTTAATGACAAACACAATGCAGATATAAGGACCTTTGGTGATTATTGTTATGTTGTAAAGTCGGGGGTGTTTGCAGGAGGGGCAGTTCTAGCCTTGGCTACTGTAACTCTTGCTATTATCTACTTCATTACTGCATCTGCTGCAGATAACTCTTCTCAATGTGGTCCTCAGAATCACAATATTGCCATGGCCCAACCACAGTATGGACGGTCCAGTATGCAACCTGTTTTTGTGCCTGAACAATATGCTCAATATGGTCAGTATCCTCAATACTCTCGTGGATCCCAGCAGCCTCCAGGACCAGCAGACAATATCCAAAGGCCAACCTGGAGATAAGTGGTAAGAGTTTTTTGAAATGGATATGGGATTTTGCAGTGGTTACTTGTATCATAAGCATCACCCTTTTCCTGATCAGTGCGCCTCAATATCATTTGGTGTATACCGTATATACATGGTCAGCTGTTTTATCTGTTCTTGCTAAACATGTTTCTAGTTTATACATCTACTTTCTTTGTTTCATGCTTATATTACTTAAAAATGTTTTCATCTTTGATAATAAACGTCAAAAGAAAACTCGTAACTTGACAATATTTTTTAAATTTGCCGCTCTGTAATATGTGTGGGTAAATTTGGCCTACATTCCTTGGGTTGACATGTATTCTTGTAACAGACTTCTAAGTTTCTGGGTGCTTAAAATATTCAATGATATTTCAATCTTTTTTGTATATTAATCCTAATGCTAAATCAAACTAATTTTTGCTGGAGTTCCTCCTTGCTAATAGTTTGCTTGAGAAAATTTCTCGGGGTAAATATCTGCTGGTCATTGCATGGGGTTGTCTAAAGTTTTCTTTTGGCATATATTTTCTGTGCAGTTAAAGGATGCCCAAAATCTGCTTCTTTAGGGAAATTTGGGCTATATTTTCAAATGTGTGGAGAACTTACATTATTTTGGGATTATTTCATTATTTATTGCCATCATGTAAAAAAAGATCAATTTATTCAGCCTCCTGGTTAAGGAGGATGGATGTGATAGTGTTTCCAACAGCAGTGGGGACATAGTTGTCAAGCCCTGCAACTTCTCTACTTGGTACAAAATGATAGTTCTCCTTTCGCATAAGCAATTGACCGACCTGCATATTCTTTTGCACCATTCGGAGACAAATGGATTGCTACGAGCAAAAATTCGTAACAGGGTGTGGAGAAGTGCACCTCATATTGCACTTGTTTAACGCCCATTTACAATAAGCATGACTTGGATTAATCTCGACTCACTTGGAACAAAAATTATCCCTTAAAACACCTCATCCTAGTATGTTATGGCCCCTCACAATGCAGATGCTCCATTTATAATTCTTGTTTGGAGTACGAAACATCAGAGCACCACATTAGTGTTCCACACATTCGAACTTGCATTTTTTTGTGTAAATGCCTGCCTTTTGTTCTACACCCTAAACCTAGGTTATGCATAACGGTTAGAGTAGCCCTAAGTATGCTTATTTAAGTTGGTTATTACAAATGAAAAAAGATTCACATCATTATTCAAGAGCACTTAAATCTTTTATTTCTGAGATCATTTAGGGTAACCTCCATGGTTATTGCTGTAATGCCCCACCTTATACTTTTCCCTGAAATCACAATTGCAAATGAAACCAATATCAGATTATAGTTAAAGATATAATTCCCTAAAAATTGAGATGATGTAAATCTGGTTATGGAAACTTGCAACCACATTAGATAAATATGATAGATATTATCCATGAAATACATTTAATTCTAGGTCTAAGAGAGATATATCATTACAGCAAGTCCCAAGGATTATGTGGGCTCAACCATAATGAGGATTCTAGTAGAGGACATGATGAGGTGTCCCAAGCATCCTCTACTCTAGGCCCAACAACAAGATCTTATCCTTTGCGGCCTCATGTGGTCCTTAATCATCATCATGAGGTGGTGTACCTAGTGAGGGCTCTACACCGTTCCCCTCCATCATGCCAAACCCTCTTATGATTGAAGATCCCTCTTTATTTACTTCAACAATTGATTCAAGTGGGGATAGTAGGGGGGGCTGCAATAGGGTGCCCTTGATCCTCAACCCTAGGCCCAAGGATAGGACCTTATCCTCCTTGGCCTCATGTGGTCCTTAACCGATGGCCCTTAACCATCATCATGAGGTGCCATACCTAATGAGGAATCATTCATAGTCCCCCCTCCTTGCATTTCTTACTCATCCTTTCATGACCAATTATTGCCAATTAGAATCATATCATTGTTCATAATATCAGTAAATATATACTACATTGACACATAAAATGATTATATCAGTGTTTAATTGGTACAGTTATATGTATATATATGCTCACATCTACATTTATTTGATAAATAAGCATAAAACAACTATCTTTGCGTACCACAAGAATTGATTATGTTATTATTCTGATTGAATCTGTTGCATATAAGAGAGGTTATGTTGTTGATTGATTATTTCTGCTGTATGCCTTAACTACTATCTATATCTAGATATGATCTTTTTCCATTCTATGATGTCTCTTGCAAATGATGCGACTTCCCTTTAATACCTTCCCCTTGAGAGGACAAGTCGCATCCTTCATAAATAAGACCCTTTGCCAAGAGTAATGTCTTTTCCCCAACAGAGCGTTGCCTTAATTATTATTATTGTTTTTTATTTTATGGTCTCCTTAACTTATGATTCTGTTTTATTAAGGCATCATTGTCTTAGTTATTACTATCACTTTAATGTATCAATCGCTCCCCTAAACTTACTGCCTTTAAATGATTTAATTACTGTCTTTCTGATCGCTGCTCCCTTAAAATATACTAATCGCTGCCTTGGTCTTGGTTTGAGCGTTGCCCTTTTACCAATTTCAAACGTTGCTTGATACTTATAATATTTGTTGCCTTCATTAACCATATATTCCTCGCTGCACATATTCCTATATTATATAAGATTGCATACATGGGTATTCAACTCTGCTTTAAATATAAGTTTGGGCGATCACATTTATCTTTAACAATCTGCTTTTAGTATATATATATATATTATTTTATGTTTATATGTTTATATATATATATATACTCTTAGTTTTTTTTTGAATTTACACATACAATATTACACCCGTTAACATAACCAGCTGAAAGGGAACCCTTCACTTTATGATCACTAAGATCCCAATGTGGGCGAGGTGAGAGTATATGGTGCCAAGGGGATTGATAGATGAATACTAGAAATGAAAGTACAATATTGTAGTCAGCTAGTCAGCCATTTTGAAAGTAAATGTTGGAAAGTAAAGTAGGCAAATAACTGACCATGAAAGCTCGACCACATATTCAGCAAGAGTGAGATATACAAAATGTAAAATGCTGAAAGTAAAAAGCTGATCAATACTATTGAAATCAGCGTTACAATATGCTCTCTCATACAATGATATTATGATGAAAAATATCTCTAATCAAACCAAATGAATTGCGATATTCTTTGTTACAATTTATGAGTGTCAACATTAAGGAATTAAAGCAAGTAGCTGCAATAATCAGTTCTGACAGCTCCAAACTTCGCCCAACTGAAAGCACATGAACAATATAGCTTAGGCATCCAAAATGCTTGAGAAAGACACCACAAAAATCACTCAATTAAGAAGCATGAATCCCAAGACAAAGCTACAAGATGGGGCAGCCTCATGAGGAGGTCGACCTTGCCTAGGAAACTCAAAACTTCATAATAAAATCTGAAACTATGGAAAATGAGATGCCTTGGGCCAAGGATTTCAATGAGCCAACACCCAAAACCATACAAAAATCACACATGGAGTAATAACCCGAAAACGCCAAGCACAAACCAACAACTTGAAAACATAAAATATCATCAAACATTCAATTGTGAAGCTCAGTCCGCAACCTTTGGATGAAGAAGCAATCTCAATCAGTTAAGTGTTATCTTTCAAACATGAAACCGATAGTAGCTAGGAGGTATGTGTTTCTCCAAACAAAGAGTCTAAAATCATCTTAGCAACACTTCGTCGTAATAAGCAATGGATACCAAATGATGGAACAAATCCTTGCTTAAATAGAATTATATGACGACCTTTCACCTTCTCTTTTTCCCTCCAAAAGTGGACGCCCCTAGCATATTTGACATATTAAATTTAAAATACATCTTTTTCCTCCAACTCGTTAGGCATCCCACACTTAGGTAAATATTTAACTTTATAAAATACTCAAATAACTCCAAATGTGGCGTCCAACTCTAAAGCCCACATTTTAAAACAACATTAAGTCATTCATTTAGGCCATGTGGCCCAAAATGGTATTAAAATATTAAAATGACTCAAATCAATCACTTTGCCAAAACAAGCCCAAAAGTGCATTAAGCCAAAAATACCAATTTTGTTTTGCCCGAATTAGAAACTGCACTGAACTGCGGCCAAACATAACACTACCATAAATAACACTTACTAAAAACAACATAATGCTAAAAATAGTAAGTGATTTCAAACTCATTTTAACCACAATTCGAGTAGCCATTGCAACTTACTAAAAATAGTAAGTCCAGAAAAGACCTTTGATGCAGACACATGCTACACCATTCTGAAGCTCTTTGAAAACCCAAAAAGACCTAGATACCATTCTACAAAACAACTGCATGCAACCCCCTGAAAACACTAAAGAAACCTCCAAGTAGCTACAAACCCTAATTTCGCTTCCGACAGGCCTACGGGCATTCAGAATAGACTGATGGGCATTAAAACTGACTACTGCTGAGAAGGGGACATTATAGATCACCCTCCTTGAGATTGCTTGTCCTCAAGAAACCACAAGTCTGGATGTTGCAAAACATGTTCACCTTCCCACGTAGCATCCTCAATCGACAAGTTCCTCCATTTCACCAAATACTCTTTGATTGACCTCCTCCTCAAAGAGCGCTCACGAACATCAATAATCTCCTCTGGAATCAACATCAATTGTCCTTCATCCAATGGAGGCAACTCTGAAGTAGCAACAACATTGTGCCCAAACGCCTTCTTGAGGCATGACACATGAAAGACATTATGTACTTTGCTACTTGCTGGTAGCTCTAACTCATAAGCCACTTTCCCAATCCACTTGATGACTCTGAAAGGGCCATAAAAACATGGCTTAAGCTTTTCCGCTCCACTCTTCTTGAGAGTAGACTTTATGTAGTGTTGGAGTCTCAAGTAGACCATGTCTCCCACCTCAAATGTGCGCCCAACACGTTGTTGATCAACATATAATTTTTGTTGATTTTGGGCCTGGTGTAGATTATCTTTCAACGATCTCAAGATGTCTCGACTCTACTGCAACATATCCCTCGCTTGAGGAGCTTTACTATCACCAAACACCAAGGCCACGAAGCTAGGAGCCTCATAACCATACAAAGCCATGAATGGAGACATCTTAATTGACATGTGATAGGAAGAGTTGTAGCAATACTCTCCCAAATGAAGCCATTTCATCCATGTTTTTTGCTATCCTGACACATAATTTCTGAGGTAGTCTTCCAACCATTTATTCACTATCTCCGTTTGGCCATTAGTCTGTGGGTGATAATTAGTGCTTGGAGTGAGCATTGTACCATTCAATTTGAAAATTTCTTGTCAAAACAGACTTAAGAACTTGTTGTCCCTATCACTGACAATGTTTCTTGGCAATCCATACAACAAAAACATTTCTTTGAAGAACAATTCAACGATTTGAGTTGCTGTAAATGAGTTAGTGATGGCAAAAAAATGAGAAAACTTAGTCAATCTGTCCACCACAACATAGATGCAATCTCTCGCTTGCACCTTTGGCAACCCCGTGATGAAATACATCACGATACTTTCCCATTTTTTATTGGGAATAGGTAGGGGCTGCAACAAACCAACTGGGAAAGTGTGCTCATTTTTGTTCTTCTAGCAAGTTTGACATTCTTTGATGTAACATAAGATTTCATCTTTTAGCCCTTTCCATGGAAATCTTTCACGGATATGCTTGTAAGTCTTGAAGTAACCTTGATGACCAACAAGTGGAATGCCATGAAATGGCTGCAAAATCTTCTTTTTAAGCTTAGATTTTGGCACTAAGAAGATTCTACCCTTGTACTGTATCAAACCATCAACCAATTGGTACCTTTCATCTTGCAAAGTACCCTCAACAGTGCTGGTTGCAAACTGATTTTTGGCATAATCAATAAGCTCAACTAAAGAATTCAAATGTGGTCTCCTAGAAAAAGTCATAAACTTGAAGCTTACTCACCCACTTCTACTACCTCTCATTCAAATCCATCTGATGCATGAAGTGCTTGAGACTGTTATGATAGTCTTTACCACAAACTTGATCCCAACCAAGTATTGTTTGAACTTGGCTAATGCGTGCATGATTGCAAGCATCTTCTTATCATAGATTATGTTCTTTCAACTCCTCTTAGTTTTATGCTCTTGAAGACAATGGGATGTTTATCTTGCATAAGAATAGCCCCAACTCCTTTACCTGAAGCATCACACTACAATTCAAATGGCTTGGTGAAGTCGGGTAAAGCCAAAAATGGACAAGAGCTCATGATGTGCTTGAACTTGTTGAAAATAACTTGTGTCTTATCTGACCATAGGAAAGCTCCCTTCTTGGTAAGATCAGTGAGGGGGGTGGTCATCTGAGAATACCTCTTAACAAACCTTCTGTAGAAGCCACACAACCCCAAAAACCCTTTCAAATGTGACACATTCTCTTTGGGTGGCCAATCTAGGATTGCTTTCATCTTTTCTGGATCAACTCTATCACTCTTAGAGCTAATGATGTGGCCATGGTAGAGCAACTTTGTCATTCCAAATTCATATTTGGATTCTTTTGCAAATAAACATTCAACTTCCAAAATACTAAGCACTTCCTCCAAGTGCTTAAGGTGCTCTTCCCAAGACTTGCTGAAGATGAGAATATCATCAAAGAAGATGAGCATGAACTTCCTCAACCATTGCCGAAAGATCTTATTCATGCAAGACTGGAAAGTGGCAGGTGCATTCGCCAATCCGAAGGGCATGGCCAGAATTCATAATGCTTGAAATGACTCCTGAAGGTAGTTTTCTCAATGTTTGATTTTCTCATCCTTATCTGATGGTAGCCTGATTTAAGATCAATCTTAGAGAAATACATGGCTCCATGTAGCTCATATGTCCCGAGAATAGGATACCAGTTCTTGATAGTCTTCTGATTCAATGTACGGTAATCAACACACATGCGCATGATGCCATCCTTCTTCTTGACTAACACCACTACCGAAGCAAAAGGACTCTTGCTAGGGCGAATGTGACCCATATCCAAGAGTTCTTTTATGGCCTTCTCAATTTCATCCTTCTGCTTATTGGGGTAGCAGTAAAGGGTTGTGATGACCAGCTTAGCTCCTTCTTCAAGTTCTATAACATGCTCACAACCTCTTTCAGGAGGTCTCCCAAGAGGTATACTACCAAATACTTTACTTTTCTTGGTGATCAATGACTAAATGTCGGGATGGTAGTGTCTTTTATCTTTCATTAGATTGGCTGGTAAGATCATGCACTCTGCTGCCCATTCTACTTGGTCATGACAAATCAACATTTTCATTCTCTTAAATGACACAATGCGAGGGCCTCCATTTGACATCCATCTTAACACGACCTTCTTTCCATTAGACTGAAACTTCAACTCCATAGTCTGCAAATTCAAGGTGATCTCTCCAAGAGATCGCAACCATTGGATACCAAGCACTGCATCAATATCTCCAATGCCTACCACATAAAAATCATCTTTCACCTCATAATTGCCCAATTGAATAGGTAAATTGAGAATCTTCCTATTGCATGGCAATGTAAAACCATCAACCACTATCACTTTGAAGCCTTCAAACTGCTCTATCTTGAGGCCTCTCTTTGCTACCAATCCTTCGTCAATGAAGTTATGGGTTTCTCTAGTGTCGATTAGAGCAACAATACGTTGTGATCCAATCACTCCTGGGACTTGAAAGGATTCATTCTTTTGAAAGCTTGAGAGTTGTGCCAATGCGCTCCCTCCTCGGTCTTTTGCTTCCTCTTCTGGAGCATTTTCATCTTCACTGTCTGCTAATTCATACTGCTGAGCAAATATATCAGATTCTGATCAAGAATTAGAATAGGCCTCCATATGATGTGAATGACCCTTTCCATAGCATTTGTGGCATTTTACCAAAGGTTCTTTGCAAGTGTAACAAAGATCATTTTTTCTCAACTTCTCACATAGTTCTTCATTCATCTTTGGAAGAAAATTCTTGGGTTGATGTGAAGAATGCTTCTTATCCTTTTTGTGACCAAAGGTTTTTGACTGAAATTTTGGCCTTGGGGCTGCCAACTCAATGCTTGATTTCTTGATAGCTTCATCTAGAGTTGGTGGATCAAAGGCTTTGACCCAACCCTTCAAGGGCTCCATCAATCCTTCAATAAACAAAACCACAAGTCTCCTTTCTATGATGTTGGGCACCATCACAAAAAGCCTCTGAAAATCAACAACATATGAGTCAAGTGAGCCATGTTGCTTCAACTGTGCCAACTCACAGAATTTGACTTCAGGGTCCTTAGTATCAAACCTTTCTATCAACTTGTTGGTAAACTCCTCATAGGTATGAATGAGGTTATGGCCAAGGGTGACCAAACCATGATACTGCCATTTTTGTGTAGCTCCATCCAAATGCAAGGTGGCAAACTTGATAGCATCTTCTTCAGGCACCGATCTAAGGGAGAGGTAATTATCTTACTTTTGCACCCACAACCTTGCAGAACACTTATCACTTCCATCAAAGTGAGCCAAGGTAACTTTACCAAGGGCTTGTTGGTAATCCAATCTAGGGGCCACAAAAGCACGATTGTCATTTCTTGCGCCTCCTCTTCTCTTCTTTTGATTCATATACTGATCCAATGACAAAATGTCACGAATCTTAGCTGGTAGTGATGCATACTCCATGTAGCTATTTCTCACCTCATCCGCTAACGACATTTCGGCTTCAGTCTGCGATTCTTCCCTTGGAACAAAGGAAGGAATGAGAGGTCTAGAGGCTGATCCTCTTGTAATTACAACATGTTGACCAATAATTCTCTCTCTTCCATTTGTCTCTGAAGAGTTGTTCTCTCCAATATGATTCTACTGCGGTTGGGATTGAGTTTGAGTCACTTGTTGATCCATCTTAGCTAGCAACTAAAACATCATGTCCAACATAGTGTCGAACTTCCTTTCAGCTCTAGCTTCTCTATCCTCCTCATGGGATGGACCCTTATCTCTATCTGTCATGGTCTCAATTGCTTTCCCACTATTCCACAAAACCTATGAGAAAGTTTGTGTTTGGCACTAGTGGATTCTGATACTGAATTCTCTTCTACTCTTTGGTGTAGTATTTGATTTCTCTGTCACTCATTTGACAACCGAAACTCTATTTTCACAAGATGGTAGGAAAATAGGCTCTTATACCACTGAAATATCCCCCTTAGTTTTTTTTTTGAATTTACCCATACAATATACATATGATCTTCATTTAGAGGATGGTTGCCATGATGCCATGCAAAACTCTATATCACGGTTCAGTGGGAGATTGTGGTGATGATGTGGATTCACCATTTGATGGTGGACGATCTTTTGCAGTGTTTGTTGGTGTCATGAATGGATATTAGATTTTGTTTCTTCTATGCAATGAGGGTTATTTGACATGTTGGGTTTCATTGACAAGAGATGATTATCTTCATGTGGTTTTGGAGATGTTGACATCTTGGTTAGCCATGAAGGATTCTTTAGTCCTTGGTTGAGGTGTCATGATTTGTCATTTGACATGTGACCCTTGAAAGATAGGATGGTTATGTATTGTGCCATGATATACTCTTGATTGTATGTTAGAGTGTTGGTGTGATACATGTTCATGATATGTTCATTGGAACCTATGATCTTCTTTTGAGGAGATGTGAGATCATCATGTCATGATTGAGTTATTGATTCATGATTGGGGATTTGGCTTTGACATTGATCATTTTATTGAGAGCTTCAGGATGGTGCTATGATACATTTGGAGTTTGGCATAGTTTTATTGGTTACAAGAACTCATGGATATTTGCAGACATAGGTGAGGCTAGGAGATCTCTTGAGATTAGAGACGTGTTGAGACGATTACTCATTGATGAGGTTTTAGTTGGAAGTCTGAGGAGCCTACACCTTGGTTGGACATGAGTTAAATATGGACCTGTGAAGAGATTGTTCTTAGATGAGTCATGATTACTTGTATATCTTAGAGGAGCATTCTCATTTCCACTCTTGGTCTACTCAATGGTTTATCATCTGAGATGTATTGCTCATTGTTATTTTTAGATGTATTATGTTTTATGCTTTATCTTCTCATGCATATGGATTTTGAGCTATGGATATCTAGTTTTGGAGGTTCATTTGAGGAGTGTTAGCATGTTTATCTCCTTATGCAATTTGAGATTATTCATTGAAGTTGAGTTTAGGAGATGTTATTGAGCTTATTCCCTTGGTTTTGGGAATGGATTTGGTTTTATCTTCCTTTGGTTTGAGATGCATACGTCTTGGTTATGGTTAGATGTGGAAAGTGATATTATCTTTGGGGTTTTATGGAGATCATACTTATCACAACTAAGCATTTAGAGGTGTGTGTAGAAAGACATGTTACAAGTTTTGATTTGTGCGTTCTCTCTTTGGTCTTGTTCTACTTCCTAGATGTTTGTATCACATGAAATTATATTTGAGATCTTGTGTGGAGTTATGATGATTACTATGCTTGTGGTCATGTGTTGTTCATTTTTCTCTGGCGATGGCATGGAGGTTCCTTGATCTCTTTCCTTGGTTGAGTGTGAAGAACTTGGGAGAGCTATGGAGACTTGTGGTGAGAGATGTATTGCAACATATTGGTTTGCAAGATTTGAATATCATTGAGGATGTTCGTTGGTACTACATAATGTTGGTTACAGTTCTATGTGATGTTATTGGTGGATCTTGGATGCTTTGATCATTTTCAAATTTGACATTACCTATGCAGTGGGAGTTCCTAGTTGTGTATGTTCTTCATATGAAAGATTTGGCACTTGGAGCTTGTGATTGCATGTTATAGGTTGTATATGTTGATGACATGAGGTTCGCTTAATATGATTTGTATACCTTTGAGGTATGGATAGTTGGATGCAATAGCATTTGCTGTGAGTGTTATTTTCAGCTATGGTGGTTATATCTTGATAACTATTGATACATGTTTATTACCTGTGGATTGAGTGTTTGTGTATTGGGATGTCGGTTGGAGACAAGACTTATGCTTCTTTGTGACAAATAGTGTGGCATATCTTTGGATGGTTTCTTATCTTTGTGTGTTGGCATGATGGAGGATGAGAGCATTCATTCTTGAGATGGTGGTCACTTTGATTCTTGTTGCAGATATCTTGATGGAGCGCATGGAGCACTTTGATTCCTTGATGGTATAAGTGGCTAGAGGGATTGTTCCCTTGCTCATGTTTGAGTTTACTTGTTTACCCCTTATGCAATGTATACAAAAAGTGGGAGAATGTTAAGAAAAGGTGTGTTGTCCACCTTGCATAATGTTATATAATATAATATTTATTTATTATGTGGTGCACCTAGGGGATGTAGGGATATGTGCATCACATGGGTCTAGCATTCTTGGGGCCACTTTATGTGTTGTATGTAATATTAGATTAAATATTTAATGTGGGGTTGCACATGAGAATATTATTTAATGTTGGGAAAAACTTACTACCGATATTAAATGAGGGGTTAATGGTTTTGTAAGCTCATGGTTTTAGTCACATGGTTTTATGTAATACCACTTGGTGGTTTTGTGTGATTTTATTTCTACAAAAGAAAACACATGGGTAGTTGTTTAAGTTTGACTAAGGGGTTGAGAGCATCTCTTATTAGCATTTGTGAGGTTTGAAGCATGACATGGGATGCATGGTTACATGTTTGTTCACATGGATTGCTTGTGCTTCAAAGGTGTTCATAGAGGACTCTGAAGATGTATTGCAATGTTTATCGTTGAATAATATATGAGTGATGGATGCTTTTGGAGGCTAGTATTTTCCCTTTTGAGATTTTTTTCAAGGTACATCTTATGTCATCTTTGATGGTATGTTGTCTATTCTTTTTCATATGGATTCTAAATGCTTGTTTGTGCATAGATTTCTCTATTTGGGTTATGCGGAAATTATCTTGGGTGGATGCATATTTCCTTTCAAAAACCATTTTCCTTAAAATATTTTTATATAAAATATTCTGTAATACCCCTCCGTTTTTCTTTCTAGACTGGACAGTGTGTCCTTGTTTTGTTTTGTTTGCTTCGGTGTGTTTTTTGGATATTCAGATACTATATTATGTGTGTGTGATTTGATCGCTATTTATAGAGTGACAAACTATTTGTGTGATGTGATGTATCTTATCTAATGCTTTATTTGACATGTTTTAATTAGTGAAATTATGATGGTTATTATAACATGTTTATTGCACATGAGTTATTTGAGTATTATAAAAATGTCAGTCTATGATGAATGTATTGGTGAAGGGGACGAGATCGCATTACTCGCTTGCGAACGCCCTGCGATTCTATGATTTCCTCTTCACGATGTGTATTTTATGTTGTTTATATATATATGTTCTTTGTTATCTCGTTTACAAGTTTGCAGGTACATGACATCGACTCCACCTAATTTCATAGGTTTGAGCATGTCGACCCAATGGTTAAGTTGAACGAGAGATAGTAGCTAGGTAACATGTACCAGGTCTACACCCTAGCCACAGTGTGTCGTCGATCATTGTTGGTGTGTCTTCGTTTGCCTTGTTTATTATTATTTAATTATGAAGGGTTCATGTTATGGAAATAAATGTTTAAATTATGCATTAAATAATGTTGATTTTTATTTAATTAATTTTAGACATTTTGATGGAAGCATTCTATTTCAATTAATTAATTAAATTAAATTTATTTAGTAAATTAAATTTAATCCATGGGGTTAAATTTATTTATTAAGTAATTAAAATTGATTAATTAAATTGTTTATTAAGAAAGTTGTTAAAAGAAATTAAATATAATTTGGAATTAAATTTGAATTAGAAGTTATTAAATTATATTTGTGAAAATAAATGTGATTGATTAAGATATTTGTTAATTGCCAACATGTGAGAGTTAATTAATTGAGAGGTTGTTAAAAATTAATTCTCGGAGAGAATTTGGTCTTTGGGTGAAGAAGTGGAAAGCTTCTTCACAACAAAGTATAGGATATTTTTGGGAGTTGAAATTTTGAGAAGAGGATTTTTTCTGCTTGTTGTGAAAAATTGGAATGGGGTTTTGGATTGTAAGAAATTTGTGAAAAGGATTTGTATTCTTAGATTGTTTGGGATAATTTACTATGGGATTGCATACATACTTTGTTTTGAGAAATTGTGATTGCTAGGAAGAAGCTGTGAAAGCTTTGGAAGAGGTTCGGCATCAAAAACTTCAACACTTCAGAAGCTTCTTTGAAACAGGTTTCATTCTTGTGATATTGTTTGGTATAAAATTTAATTGGAATTGAATTACTGTAGAATATTGTTGTGCTAGATTTGTAGGAGAAGGTTTGTTTTGTTTTAAAAAAAGAAAAATTTAAAGCTTCTGTAATTGCCGTGAAGAAAAACCTAGAGCCTCTGTAGGAAATTTTAGTTACAGTGAAACCAAAGAATAAGATTTGAGATCTTTGAGGAATTATTAGATTTAAAAAATTTAAATTTAGGGAATTTTAGTGTTTAAATTTGTGTTGGAATTATTAAAACCACTGTAGGAAAAAATTTGTAAATCTTTTGGATTTTGTAGATTTGTCGTGGAAAAACCCAGAGGAAATGTAAAAATTTATAATAAGATTTTCCTGTAGCTTGTCTTTTCTTTTCTCCGTGGTTTGGATTTGAGAAAACTATTTGGAAGATTTGTTGTAGAATCCTCTGTGGAATTTGGGTATTTTCTGGAAATTTTATAATTTTACCTGTAGATGAATATTTTGAAAAAACTTCTCCAATTTGACTATTAAGTTGAATTTTCATTTTATATATATATATATATATATATAAAATTGCTGAATTATAAAATCGTCGTACGACGCAATGTTTCTAGGAAGAGACGAATTTTTGAATTTTAAAGGTTGGGATTTTTTATTTTTTTTGAAGTTTAATTTATAGAGGGTGGGGGGGTTAATGCTCCCACCACTCCTCTTACATGGGGGGAAGTGCGCTACCATGGCAACACCCTCCATTAAATGGAGGGACCGCTACCAAGGCAACAGTGCTACCCCTAATATAATGGGTGGTTGGATTTACCAAGTACAGACCAACGCTCATGTCAATGCAACCGACCATTCAATAAGTCGGTCCGCCTCCGATTAAACTCAGATTTCAATATTTTAATTTAATTTAATATTAATAAATATATAATGTATATAAATATTATATATATGTATATATATTTTCAAAATTATTAATAAAGTTTTATTATTTTGAATAAAACAATTTGGTATTTTGTAAAAAGATAGTAGATATATTTAATGTATATATAATATTTTATATATATAGTTAAATATATATATATTTTTTGATAAATTAATAACTGGTAAGGCCAGCACCATATATATTATTTGTCCAAAAAGTTTTACAAGGCTGTCATGCGATACAATATATACTTTCAGCACTACTTACATACCAAGAGCCTTACTATACTGCTCCTAACCTACCAACCTAACTAATAGTCTAGATGCTGATATACAAACTGCTAAACTTCGCCAGTTACCTTGACTACTTGGTCCTTCTTCCCTTCGGCTTCCATGGACCATGCAGATTAGTGAACATAGGACTGGTTGCATCGTACCCTGATCCTTGGTCTGAAGCTTCCTTACGCATTTGTTTAGCGTGCGCTGCACGATTCTTTACTGGGCAATCTATTTTGCACTTTTTGTGACTCAAACCATTTGCAATATCTTCCACGTCTCAGCCATCATCCTCAACCAAATCTTCCCCTAACTCTGGGAGAGATGGGAGAACAGGTCCGAAGAACATCTCCTCATCACTGTCCACATCAAAGCCTACCCTTGCCAAGTAATTTCCCAACTCCTCTTTTGACATCGGCTCCATGAGTCCTGCCGCCATCAGGAGAAAAGTGAGATTCCTGTCTATGTCCTCGCCATGCTTTGCCAGAGCCTCAAGTTCCACCGTATTCAAGATAGGGAATTTTGGAACCGGCCTTCCACCACTCCACCTTAACAGGTAATAATGTTGTGGCATTGGAATTTGTCCATGTTCATCGATGTTGTCCAGAACAACGTCAATTTCACCCAGATAGGCATGCTTGAAGACGCGTTGACAAAGATTTTTAACCCTGGCCTTCGACATTCCCCGATGGATAGCTATTTCCAGAAACATTTCCGTAATATCTGTGTTGAGGTAGTGTTTATGGTAAGACCAAATGAACTCACGCCCCGGAACCACTTTCACTGCATGAATTACATACTTATCCTTAACTGTAAGGATACCTCAGAGCCTTATATCCATGACCTCACCCTGAAAAGAAACCATGGTGGTAGTAGTTTCCAGACATACCAGAGAGTCCATTGCTTCTTTCCTACCTTATCGCCAACTTTCCAAATGCTTTTACTAGTGAATATTTTTACCTTTATTCAGTCACTTCTTATAACCAACTGGTATCCTTTACAAGCCTGCCATCTAGGTAACAGTGCTTCACATGAATGAGCCTTTCCTTTGCCCAATGTACTCAAGGCCACCAACCTGATGTGACTATAACACGCCTTGAGGTGATCTGCAATATTTGAAGGGATGATTTAGCCGTCGATTTTGTCGAGCGCTAAAAACCCCAAACGCACTTGGCATGCCAATGCGATTACCGATATCGCCACTGTGCTTCATCATTATTAAAGACGTGACCCTTCCCACAGAGTGACTTAGTTGACTCCTGCCAATCTGTACTGCGACTCCATAGCCGCATGCTTAGCCAGGGTATCAACCACGGTATTTCCTTTGCGGTATACGTGGCTGACACGAAATTCCTCAAATGATGATGTCAAAGACCAAATTGGGCTTAACCATCTTCTTAGTAGCCAATTTGGTGTGGAGTTGCATCTTATGGCATTCACTATAATTAGTGAGTCACCCTCAAGATGCAATTTTGATGCTCCGAGATTTTTTCCTAGTTCGACGCCGCACAATGCTGCTCTAATTTCTGCCAAATTGTTTGTTGCTTGTCCTATATTTTTTGATTCTTGAGCTAGCCCCTTTCCCTCAAAATCCTAAGCCACACAACCAATGCCAGCTGCTCCCGAATTACCCAAAGAGGTGCCATCAAAGTTTATTTTTATCCACCTAGGTTGCGGATGTTGCCAAACTGTACCACGCCTGATTTATGCCTTTTGTGATGCCTTTAGATTACTTATAACAGGGGGATATGAAGCCCAACGAATTTATTTGAGAGTTCAATGTCTTTGTTGGAGAAAACATTTTTGGGATAAGAAATGTTTTTTGCTGCGTTTGATTGTAAGTTCTACAATTGCCTTAGTTATTCGCCCTGCTAAGAGATCTCTCCCCAGCGCTTGCTCTTGGAAGATACGTCTATTTTGCTCCTTCCATAATTCCCAATAGATTGTAGATGGAATTATTCACCATATACTACTGAAGATCTCTTTGCGTTGCTTCGTTGGCGACACCGCTAACCAATCCCAGAGATTTGAAGCAAGAGGGGTAGGGAAATCTAGGAATCGAAGGATGTGTTTCCAACAATACTCCGCATAGGGGCAGGAGAGCAGAACGTGGGAAGCAGATTCTGCCTAATGTTTACACAGTACACACCTGTTGGGACCTCTGAAACCTAACTTGGAAATCATGTCCTGGGTAAGTATCCTCCCCTGAGATGCTAGCCATAAGAAGACACCTGCTTTCGGCAAGACATCTCCCCCCAGCATAAAGAGGTAGGCCATGTTTTCCTTGCTAACCTTTTTTCCTTGATTTTGTAACCCAGTTTTACTTTATATGCCCCATCTGCAAAGGCACACCACCTCAATACATCATCCCCCTCATTGACCGAGAAGGATCTTGCTTCCATTATCCTTTTCAGAGCCTTTTTTTTGTGCTTCAAGGGCGTTGAGTGAATCTAGTTTTTTCCATTTCCATTTCTTGACTCCATGCTCCCATATAAATCCTCCATAGTTATTTATCTTTTGACCCCACACTCTGATAGTTTCTTCCTTGATGTCCTCCAAACCCTGCATGTTGTTTAATTTGGCGAAGCCATCCCATGAATCTTCCCAAAAGGATGCCTTTCGACCATCATGTACTTCCCATGTAACATGTTTGAGAATGATGTCTTTGCATTCACAAATAAAGTTCCAGATTGCCAACCCTTTTGGCGGATTGAGTACCCTAATTATGCTTATGGGCTCGTTTGAGTCCAAATATTTCCTCCTCAGGATTCTGACCCATTTTTGGTTGCTTGTAAACATTTTCCAGACTAGTTTGGCCCCCATGGCCAGATTCATTAATTTCAATTGCCTAATTCCTGTACCACCCGAAGCCTATGGTTTACAAACCTTATCCTAGGCCAGTAAGGGAATTTTGTTTAAGTCTTCCAGGCCATTCCAAAAGAACTTTCTCATGATTTGATTAAGTTGGTCCATTACACCCTCCAAAATTTTTAGGCAAGACATTAAATAGATGGGAATTGCTTCCAAAACTGTTTTAACCATGATAAGCCTCCCAACAGATGTTAACCATTTACCTTTCCATAGTTCCATTTTATTTTATTAGTATTGAAAATCTTGGACCATTTATACAACTTTTGATCCAACTTACTATTCCCTTATCGAAGCCAAATCCATCTAGCACATCTAACAAGAATTTACTATCCACTCGGTCGTAATCCTTTAATATATGTAATTTGAGGATCATACTTGGTAACCTTAACTTTCTTGCAGAGTGCAATGTTTCGTGAGTCACGATTATCCCTTCCATAATTGACCTACCCGAAATGAAACCACTCTGTTCTTCTGAGATGATTTTGTTTATTACCAATTTGAGCCTATTGGCAATGATTTTCGAGATTATTTTGTATATTGTGTTGCAAAGGGAAATAGGCCTGTATTCCCCCATGCAGTTTGCCTCCTTTTTTGGGATAAGTGCTATGAAGGTGTGATTGGTTGCTCCTAGCATTACTTTTTTCTTCCTTGAATCATCTGCTACTTTGACTGGATCTTCCTTGATTATTTCCTAGTAAGGTTGGAAGAAAGAAGCCGAGAAACCATCCGGGCCCGAGGACTTGTCTGCTCCAAGTTGGAAAGTTGCCTTTTTAGCTTCTTCCATACTTATGGGTTTTGAGAATTCTAAATTTTCATTGTTTGAGATCAGTTTCGGTATACACCTGATGAATTCCTCCCTTGCTCCAGAATCCACATGGACTTCTTTTTTAAAGAGTGCTTCGAAGAACCCCATAGCTTCCGGATTGATTTCCTGATTTGTTCTAGCAAGTGTCCCATCATTTCTCACCAAATCTGTTATTTTGTTCACATTTCTTTTAGCCAAGGTTGAGTTGTGGAAGAACCTAGTATTTCTGTCTCCTTCGTGAAGCCACTGTTCCCGAGATTTTTGTTTCCAATGGCATTCCAACCTTGCTAGGGATTCAGATTGAGCTTCTAATAATACCTTTTCTCTAAGATACTCATCCTGCCCCATGCCATCCTTGATTATTTTATTGTTTAAGGTCTTTAGCTCGCTTTCTATCTTGTCACTCTCTTCGAAGATATTTTTAAAATATTCCTTGTTCCAAATTTTCAATTTTGTTTTGATATGTGCAAGTTTCTTTTGGAAGGAAAACAGGTGTGAGTGGTTACCTATCGAAACCTCTTTCCACCAAATCGATATCTAATCATAGAGGCTTGGATCTCTCATCCACATTTTTTCTAACCTGAAAGGAGAGCCCCCTTTAAACTTATCTGGCTGCAGGACCAGTTGAATTGGAAAGTGGTCTGAGCCACTCCAAGGGAGTATTGAAGCCTCCAACACTTGGTTCCATTCCCCCATCACCAAGAACTTGTCCAATTTTTCTACTATTCCAGAGTGTCCCGATCTTCTGTTGGTCCAAGTATATATTCCATTCTTAGTATTTATCTCTCTGAACATATTTTGATCTATAAAATCTTGGAAGTCCATTTAAGATCTTATCAAGTTTTGCATACCCCCCATCTTCTTTGAGTTGTTTAGAGTAGCATTGAAATCCCCACCAATTATAGTTTTGACTTCTTTTGTTTGGCTCAAGAAGATGGAGATTTCAGCCCAGAGAGTCCTCTTATCTACTGGTGCAATCGAGCCATGTACATTGATCAAATTGAATTATGAATTAGTCTAATAATGACGAACCGAGACTACTGTCCAGTTCTTCTTATCCACCAAGGGTTTGTAGCTTATTGAGGTAGGGTTCCAAAATACCCCAAGACCCCTAGAAGACCCTATTGATTCTCTATAAATTCCTTCCCATCCTCTCCACCACTTCATTTTCCTTTCTTGTTCTTCCTTACTCCATTTTGTTTCTTGAATAATTATGATATTTGGCTTATCACTGTCTATCTGATGCCTAAAGTGGCACCATTTACTAGGGGTGTTTAAGCCCCTAGTGTTCCAACTTAAGAACTTCATGACTCCCCAGGAAGGGGGAGACCCTTCCCATTTCTAAGGATTGTTTGTCCTTTAGCAGCCCCTGCCACTTTTAATTTCTCCTTATTAGGTTTACGACCTCTTTGACTATTTGTTTTGATTCTTGGGGTTTTTCTTGTCGACGGTGTTTGCTCAATACCTCTTTCAGCCAATATTCCCTCTTGATATTCTTCAAAGTTTTCATCATACTTCGATTATGAATCCATACTCCCTATCTCCAAATTTTCCTCTACTCCAACCTCTGGGGCCTTATTATTAACTTTTAAATTTGCGGCTAACATTTCGTTCGTCATCACCTTCTAGCCTTCCGATTCATCTTCCTTTGTTATTGCTACCTGATTTTCCTGCCTAATGTCTGTGAGGTGTGGTAACTCTTCCCCCTAGATTTGATGCCGAGCTGAAACCACAGTTGTCTTGTATTAACCACTGAGTTGATTGGTTTGGCTCCTAGCTGATGTCCAAGATTGATTTCCACCCAGGCTCATTCACCAGCTGGTCCGCATACATTGAATCCACCATTTATTTTTCATTAAAAATTGAGGCTTGTCCCACCTCTACTTTATTTCTACTTTTGTCCAGCTTCTTTTCCTATTCTCAAATGTTCACTTCGTTGATTTCCCATTTTTCTTGGTTGTCTTCCTTAACTTGATCTGTTAATTTGAAGTTAGGGCACACATTCAGGATGTCCTCCCTATACACCTCCTGAATCCATGAACCTGGTTATGATATGAGCTTTATCACTCCAGACACCTCCACCTCCTAAGAAATTGCTACACAGATACGGAAGAAAGGTCCTTTCTCACTATCCACTTGAATGTTGTCGAGGCTTTGAAATTTTCCTAGAAGATTACCAATTCCTTCTAATGTTTTTTCAGACCAATAATCTGAGGGAAGGTTATAAAGCCTGATCCATACGACACTTTCCCCCACCCCTTCTTCCCTTGGGTCGAAATTTGGCCTCCAATTTACAAGGTGAACTTGGGCACCCTCCAAAAAATAAGGTCCAGATTCTAAAGCCTTATTCTTTTTTTTCCAGGCTACTGAACTTACTCAAAAACCAGTTATATCCCAGGGTGTTACCGAAGCCTCTTCCCCCCAACATGCCTTACACCAGTCATCCATGGCATTTCGACTTTTTTGGCCTAATCCCCCCCATTTTGCAATCATTCTAATGTTTCTCATTTTTTCACGTGTTATGTTAACTACTTCGTTGTTGATATTAAAAAACAGTATGGAGGTTGGTGTGAAATTACCTTTATTCGTTAGTCCCCTACTCACACTTGCCTGCAACACTGCATCTTTGGGTGAAAGGGATTTGATCGGGTCCATTTGTCACTAGTTTTTGTTCAGATCACTTCTCACTCCTGCTTTTTCCTTGAACTGCCCTTTTGATTTTGAAGCTTTCCATCCCTTGCCAATGTTGAATTTTGGTTTCCTTTCTTTCGTATATCTGTTAGGTCTCACCCATGGAGGTCCTTGACCTAATCAAGCCTTATTCCTCCTACGCCTTTGATCCATCGCTGCCCGCTCTTGTTGTTGATAGTAAGGATGAAATTTATCCACCCACACACCATTTTCCATCACCCATTGGGGTCTATGGATTTCTGGACCAAGGTTCCAGTTGGGCTTTCCGTATGCTATCCAACCCTTGTTAAGTTTTTCTTTGAATTCGTCAAAGGGAATTGTCCTGTTCGTTTCCTCACTCCATCTCTCCTTGGTACTTCCTCCCTTTGCCGGAGTCGCTTTCAGTTGCTGGCTACTGGTTGTCTCTGGCGTATCGTACCTTTGCTTTCTCGCCTGCCTCGGCTCCTGGTTCCAACTAGTCTGTCCGACCTCCTTCCCTGGTTCACGAGTTGTCGTTTGCATATACATTTAAGTGTATATTTAATATTTTATTTAATGTATATATAATATGTGCATATACATTTAAGTGTATATTTAATATTTTATTTTATCTTATTTTATTTTGTTTCATGCAATTTAGTACTATTGGAGATTTAAATGGAAATGATTTGTATGCATGGTTTAAATTGATAGAGAAAGGGATATTTTATATATATGGGATAAATTATATGTTTTAGTTGGGAAATTGAAAGGATTACTTATAGTGGATTTATGTTTCTTTTAAAAGTAATCAAGGGTTTTTCTTTTGATAAAATTGGTGTTTTCTTTATCTGAATTTAATAAGACAATTAATTATTTTATTCAATTATTTGTTTAAGGCAATTGTTTTCTTTACTGTGAAATGAATTTTAAAAGGGAAATGGATTTAGTATATCCAAATTAGTTTATTTCCTTGTAATTGTTTTTCGTAATGATTTCCTCCATGTTCATGTTTGGAGAAATGGGTTAAATGAGTCTTTAATATGTAAGTTTTCCAGAGGATCCTAGAGGATGGGGGTTGCCGTAATATTATGTCAACCATATGTTTTTCCCTTGGGTAGTACATGGTGTTTTGTCAATGATTTACTCGGTTTCCATGAACAGGGATGACTTGTGCCTCCTTTGGAAGGAGTGGATTATGTATTTGAATGCCTCCATGTGTTTGGAGTGGCTTTGTTATATTTGTGGTTTCCTGGGATTGGAGTGGTCGTGTTACTTAGTTTGTATGCACTTGGGTTCCCTTGGTGTTTGATTTGTATGTGTGTTGTCAAATAGAAGAGTGGCTTCCGTTAGGGGCCAGAACCCATAAGAGGTAAGACTGGGTAACCTTCAGAGGTGGTTTAATCAAGTGATAACTAAAAAAAATGTATTTAGAAGTTTAGGTAGTACTTCACACTAAAGATAAGTTCTAACCTCATTCATAGTCTTGAGTGCTTGTTTAGGCTTGAGGTGAATGGGACGGCCTGGAATGACAAAGGTCGTTTATCTTGTCTTTACGAGAGACATTTGATTCTGCATTTGTAAGTATGAGGGTCGGGGGTCAGTTGAGGTCTCCAGGATATCCGGGGTCTATGAAGATCCGCAATGGGTAACTCATTATGAGCTGTGTGATGACACTCTGTCTAGGACAACATTTGGTATTTGCTTTTATGTGTATGGTTTTCTTAACATACCTAATTTGTTTTATATCTAGAAGCAATGTAACCATGTTAGAGTTGTACTTGAGTTGTATGTGTGATTGGTTGTGTCAGTATGAATCAACCTGTGACTAGTGGTTGATGGTTTTTCCATGTTATGTTGTTACTATCTCCTAGGATGGGGGGTGGGCCTTCAGATACCCCTTGGTTGGGTGGAACATGCACCATACACCGTTGGGTCCCCCTTCGATATTCAGTTCATGTTGGCGAGGTATCCAGTTGGAGAGCTCACAAGTTTCCTGTATTTAATTCAAGCAATGCATTTATTTCAGTTTGATTCATGTTATTTTACCCCTCATTTGTATTAGAGGTGGATATTTGTATAATGCATCACATTTGTATTATTGCCTCATTCGGGGAATGAGAGATGTAACCTTATGATTAAGTTAATGAGTATGGAGTTTATTATATCTCTTTATGTTATGGTGAATTTATTATGAATGAAATGTATGAGTACTTGTTTCATTATGTAAGTAAATGCTATGGATGTATGATGATGTATGTTTGGGTTTTAAGTAATCCTAGTCTCGTAGCCTTAGAGGTTGTTGTTAATTAATAAGTGAACGTGTATGTAAATTACACTTTAAAATTGTTATATTTGGTGTGCTTAAGTAGTTAATTGCAACTTCCTTTAGGGTTACTTGGTGGGGCATTACACATAGTATCAGAGCCAAGGTTTAAACATTGGGTGCTCTGGGATTATGGTAAACCCGTTAAGCTTTAGTTGTATAGGTTTTCAAGTGTTACCTTGTCTAATATCTTTACATGTTTGTGTAGGATTATGCCTCCTAGAAGCGGAAGAGGCAGAGGATGAGGACGTGGCCGGGGATGCGGTTGCGAAGGGAGTCAGCATGACTCTCCTCCTCATGTTACACTTATTCCAGATTAGGAGGAGTAGCAGGCATCACAAAATGGCCCAGGGGGCAGTGATAGACAACAGGATCCTCCAGGGATCGAGGGTTCACGTAGAGCATTTGAGGAGGCATTAACGCTCCTTGGTCTGAGACAAGCAAATGCATAGGGTAATCATGGTGTGAGGGTAGTTCTGGAACAGACAGAGTCAGTAGCCTCTGCTCATATGAGAGATTTACTCAGGGCAAACCACCATTGTTTGATGGAGTAGGTAGTGGATTAGAGGCTGAGAATTGGCTCATAGACCTCGACCGGTGCTTTTCTATGCACCCATATGGTAGTAAAACCAAAGCATGGTGCACTATCATGCATTTGTGAGGGTTTGTATCAACATGGTGGAAACTGGAGGAGCAGAAGCTCCACATAGATATTAATACAGTGCCCTGAGAGACCATTGAGAAGTATGAGCGATGCTTCTATGAACTTTAGTAGTTCGCAGGTATAGGTGATGATGAGGGGATGCTCGTTCAAAACTTTGTCAAGGGCTTGAACGCCCGTATTAGTGGTGGATTGAGGGTCTTTGAACCTAATTCTATGGAGACAGTTGTGGAGAAGGCACGACTAGTGGTGGAGAACTTGACCATGGCACTGGGAGGCCATATTGGTATACATATTGGTAGTGGTTTTGTAGTTGGGTCTAGTGCATGAGGGGGTCAGACTCAGGGAGCTGCCCCTCCCAAGACTCAACAGGGACCATCATAGAGTGGTCAACAACAATAGAGTGCGCTAGGAAAGTGTAAGGAATCTCAGTCGTATCAAGATGATGGTGGTTTTTCACCTACGAGGAACCATAACTGGTGGTGGAATAAGTGCAATCGATAGGTGCAACCAACCCAGAGTTCTTAGTCTGTGGCTGATTGGGGTAGTATGCAACAATCTATTGCACCAATAGGAGATAGAGGGTTTGGTTATAACACAGGGTGTTACTCTTGCAGCCAACAAGGCCACCTTGCTAGGAACTATCCGCATCAGAACACTTCTGGATTTTGTCAGGGCCTAGTAGTTTCTAAGCCGACAGTAGGGGATGCAGGTAGATCTCATCGAGCTTATGTTGCGGTTGATAACCGTTAGCCAGGGTATCAGGGAGCTGTAGTCAAGACTTCTGGAGTTGTTCGTGCAGTGCAAGATAATCGTCCTCAGGGGTCGAGGTTTTGATTTGGTGCAGTTTGTATGAGAGAGTTATATCCCTACTTGTTTGCAGGCTTCCAGGAGTAAGCTTAACCCTAAGGGGGAGGATGTAATACCCCTCCGTTTTTCTTTCTGAACTGGACAATGTGTCCTTGTTTTGTTTTGTTTGCTTCGGTGTGTTTTCTAGATATTCAGATACTATATTATGTGTGTGTGATTTGATCGCTATTTATAGAGCAACAGACTACTTGTGTGATGTGATGTATCTTATCCAATGTTTTATTTGACATGTTTTAATTAGTGAAATAATGATGGTTATTATAACATGTTTATTTCACATGAGTTATTTGAGTATTATGGAACTGTCAGTTTATGACGAATGTATTGGTGAAGAGGACGGGATTGCATCACTCGCTTGCGAGCACTCTGCGATTCCATGATTTCCTCTTCATGATGTGTATTTTATGTTGTTTATATATATATATGTTTTTTGTTATCTCATTTACAGGTTTGTAAGTACATGACATCGACTCCACCTGATTTCACAGGTTTGAGCTTGTCGACCCAACAGTTAAGTTGAACAAGAGATAGTAGCTAGGTAACATGTGTCAGGTCTACACCCTAACCACAGTGTGTCGTCAGTCATTGTTGGTGTGTCTTCGTTTGCCTTGTTTATTATTATTTAGTTATGAAGGGTTTATGTTATGAAAATAAATGTTTAAATTATGCATTAAATAATGTTGGTTTTTATTTAAATAATTTTAGACATTTTGATGGAAACATTCTATTTAAATTAATTAATTAAATTAAATTTACTCCATGGGGTTAAATTTGATTATTAAGTAATTAAAATTGATTAATTAAATCGTTTATTAAGAAAGTTGTTAAAAGGGAATTAAATATAATTTGGAATTAAATTTGAATTAGAAGTTATTAAATTATATTTGTGAAAACAAATGTGATTGATTAAGATATTTGTTAATTGCCAACATGTGAGAGTTAATTAATTGAGAGGTGGTTAAAAATTAATTCCCAGAGAGAATTTGGGCTTTTGGGTGAAGAAATGGAAAGCTTCTTCACGACAAAGTATAGGATATTTTTGGGAGTTGAAATTTTGGGAAGTGGATTTCTTTTGCTTGCTGTGGAAAATTGGTATGGGGTTTTGGATTGTAAGGAATTTGTGAAAAGGATTTGTATTCTTAGATTGTTTGGGATAATTTACTATGGGATTGGATACATACTTTGTTTTGGGAAATTGTGATTGCTGGGAAGAAGCTGTGAAAGCTTTGGAAGAGACTCAACATCAAAAACTTCAACACTTCAGAAGCTTCTTTGAAACAGGTTTCATTCTTGTGATATTGTTTGGTTTAAAATTTAATTGGAATTGTATTACTGTAGAATATTGTTGTGCTAGTTCTATAGGAGAAGGTTTGTTTTGTTTTAAAAAAAGAAGAATTTAAAGCTTTTGTAATTGCTATGAAGAAACCTAGAGTCTCTATAGGAAATTTTAGTTACAGTGAAACCAAATAATAAGATTTGAGATCTTTGAGGAATTATTAGATTTAAAAAATTTAAATTTAGGGAATTTTAGAGTTTAAATTTGTGTTGAAATTATTAAAACCTTTGTAGGAAAAAAATTGTAAAGTTTCTGGATTTTGTAGATTTGCCGAGGAAAAACCCAAAGGAAATGTAGAAATTTATAACTAAGATTTCTCTGTAGCTTGTCTTTTCTTTTCTCTCTGTTTGGATTTGAGAAAGCTATTTGGAAGATTTGTTGTAGAATCATTTGTGGAATTTGGGTATTTTCTGGAAATTTTAGAATTTTATCTGTAGATGAATATTTTGAAAAAACTTCTCCAATTTGAATATTAAGTTGAAATTTCATTTTAAATATACATATTATATATACATACATATGTATACATATATTTTGTTGTATATACATATACATATGTATATATATAATATATATATTATTATTGCTGAATTATAAAATCGTCGTACGATGCAATGTTTCTGGGAAGAGACGAATTTTCGAATTTTAAAAGTTGGGAAATAAAATAATTTTTTTTTTAAGTTTAATTTATAGAGGGTGGGGGGGTTAATGCCCCCACCGCTCCCCTTACATGGGGGGAAGTGCGCTGCCATGGCAACACCCTCCATTAAATGGAGGGGTCGCTGCCAAGGCAGCAACGCTGCCCCCAATATAATGGGTGGCCGACTGTACCAAGTACAAACCGACACCCATGTCAATGCGACTGACCATTCAATAAGTCCATCCACCTTCGATTAAACTCAAATTTCAATATTTTAATTTTATTTAATATTAATAAATATATAATATATATAAATATTATATATATATGTATATATATATATTTGAAATTATTAATAAAGTCTTATCATTTTGAATACAACAATTTGGTATTTTGTAAAAAGATAGTAGATATATTTAATGTATATATAATATTTTTTATATAGTTAAATATATTAATATATATTTAATGTATATATAGTATGTGCATATACTTTTAAGTGTATATTTAATATTTTATCTTATTTTATTTTGTTGCATGCAATTTAGTACTATTGGAGATTTAAATGGAAATGATTTGTATGCATGGTTTAAATTGATAGAGAAAGGGATATTTTATATAAATGGAAGAAATTATATGTTTTAGTTGGGAAATTGAAAGGATTAAGTTTAAAGTGGATTTATGATGCTTTTAAAAGTTTAATCAAGGGTTCTGCTTTCGATAAAATTGGTGTTTTCCTTCTCTGAATGTAATAAGGCAATTAATTATTTTGTTCAATTATTTGGTTAAGTCAACTGTTTTTTTTACTGTAAAATGAATTTTAAAGGGGAAATGGATTTAGTATATCCAAATTAGTTTATTTCCTTGTAATTGCTTTTCGTGATGATTTCTCATGTGTTCATGTTTGGAGAAATGGATTAAGCGAGTCTTTAATATGTAAGTCTTCTAGAGGATCCTAGAGGATGTGGTTTGTCATAATATGATGTCAACCATATGTTTTTCCCTTGAGTAGTGCATGGTGCGTTGTCAGTGATTTACTCGGTTTCCATGAATGGGGATGATTTGTGCCTCCTTTGGAAGAAGTGGATTATGTATTTGAATGCCTCCATGTGTTTGGAGTGGCTTTGTTATATTTTTGGTCTCTTGGGATTGGAGTGGTTGTGTTACTTAGTTTGTATGCACTTGGATTCTCTTGGTGTTTGATTTGTATGTGTGTTGTCAAGTAGAAGAGTGGCTTCCGTTAGGTGCTAGAACCTGTAAGAGGTAAGACTGGGTAATCTTTGGAGGTGGTTTAATCAAGTGATAACTAAAAACAATGTATTTAGAAGTTTAGGTAGTACTTCACACTAAAAAGATAAGTTCTAACCTCATTCATAGTCTCGAGTGCTTGTTTAGGCTTGGGGTGAGTGGGAAGGCCTGGAATGGAAAAGGTTGTGTATCTTGTCTTTACGAGAGATATTTGATTCCGCATTGGTAAGTATGAGGGTTGGGGGTCGGTTGAGGTCTTTAGGATATCGGGGCCTATGAAGATCCGTAGTGGGTAACTCATTATGAGTTGTGCGATGACACTTTATCTAGGACAACAATTGGTATTTGCTTTTATGTGTATGATTTTCTTAACATACCTGATCTGTTTTATATCTGGAAGCAATGTAACCATGTTAGAGTTGTACTTGTGTTGTATGTGTGATTTGTTGTGCCAGTATGAGTCAGCCTGTGACTAGTGGTTGATGGTTTGTCCATGTTATGTTGTTACTATCTCCTAGCATGGGGGGTGGGCCTTCAGGTACCACTTGGTTGGGTGGAACATGCACCATACATTGTTGGGCCCCCCTTCGATATTCAATTCACGATGGCAAGGTATCCAGTTGGAGAGCTCGCAGTTTTCCTATATTTAATTTAAGCAATGTATTTATTTCAGTTTGATTCATGTTATTTTACCCCTCATTTATATTGGAGGTGGATATTTGTATAATGTAACACATTTATATTATTGCCTCATTCGAGGAATGAGAGATGTAATCTTATGATTAAGTTAATGAGTATGGAGTTCATTATATCTCTTTATGTTATGGTGAATTTATTATGAATGGAATGTATGAGTTCTTGTTTCATTATGTAAGTAAATGCTATGGATGTGTGATGATGTATGTTTGGGTTTAAAGTAATCCCAATCTTGTAGCCTTAGAGGTTGTTGTCAATTAATAAGTGAACATGTATGTAAATTATATTTTCAATTTTTATTTTTTGGTGCGCTTAAGTAGTTAATTGCAACTTCCTTTAGGGTTACTTGACGGGGCATTACATATTCTCAAAATACTTTGAGTTGGTGAAGGACAAACATGGGGTTGGTGGCACTGCCGAGTTTGGTTGCTAGAAGCAGTGACAAGTTTTAAAGTGCTACTTTAGTGGCTCCCTAGTTGTGAGTCACTAGTAGTGGAGGTGTGATGGCAGGGTACTAGTGGTACAACCACTACAATATCTTATGCAACATGTAGTTTTTATTTTTATTTTTTTGACTATACAATACAACATATATAGATCTATATGAGCCTAGTGGGTAAAAAAATTAGAAAAAAACTACTTTTCTTCAAATTTGACAAATCATATATCAAAATATGGGTTTTTAGACCTTATTGGCATAATTTTCTTGGCCTAAAAATGTCACGTTTGAGAAATTTTCTCCAAATTCAAGCTTCAAATTCCCTCTTCTGCTACTATTTCACAAACTCTAAATTTAGGAAAATGAATTTCAATCCTAACTTTCTTGGATATTTTGGATGCAACAAAATATATTACAATCTCATCAAAGACATCAAACCTTTGAATTTCATCATGTTAGAAGAAAATGATGTACATGTGCAAAACTATAGGTTATTTTTCCTTAAATCCCTTAATTCTCTAGATCGTTTGAAGATGTAACAAAAGAGTGTGTTGGGCTATTAGGAAACCTGCACGCAACTTGATAAGATTTTAAATCTCTAAAAATAGAAACAAAACAAACCTATCCTAGTACCTATTCTTTGATGTCCATTTTAGAATTTGAATTCATTCTATAGCCTAGAATTTAGTGCATAGAATTAGATTTAAACTAGCTTAATGAAAATTAAATTAGATAATTTTCCTTAATAGATATTTCTCATAAAAGGTTATTTCATTGTATTAGAAGATGGATGAATTGTTATATTATATAGCCTTATAGTTTCCAAATATGATGAGGATAGGACAAGGCAGACATCCAAAAATTAAGGGATTTCTTATCCAAGTTTCCAAACCTATGAAGATAAGAAAAAAAATTAGTATCCCATGAATGCACAACATTATCCTACTTAACTCAAGTAATTAAAAAAGAATTACCTGAGTACACTTAAAAGAACATGGGCAATAATATAATTAGAATTAAAATATATTCTAAAGTATTAATATTACACAAACAATACTACTATATTATTGTGTGTCTCATGTATGTAATAATCTATACTAGACCTAACATTGCACATGTAGTGGGATTGTGAGAAAATATATGTCCAAACTAGGTAAAGAACATTGAAATATTGTGAAATTAATTTTTAAATATTTATTTGGTACCTAAGATTATGCAATCTATTAACAAGAAAGAGTGGATGAAATAAACTTTGAATTTACAAGGATTTGTGGATTTTGATTGGGTTGGAGATGTTGACTATTGAAGACCTACCAACTGATATGCCTTCAATATTTTTGGAGTACTAAATTGGGTGAGAAAAAAGAAAAGAACCAGTTGCATGATCTATAATAGAGGAAGAGTGTATAACAAGTACTCATGCATGTAAGGAATCAATATGGCTACAAAAGTAGTACTTGCCAATTTTCTTGGTACAACAGATGGTAAAAATTTACAGTGATAGTCAAAGTGTAATACATTTGGACAAAAATATTGCTTATCATGCTCAATCAAAGTATATTGTAGTACACTACCATTTATTTGAGGGAAATGGTTGAAAGTAAATGATTATTTTTAGAACAAGTTGATACAAAAATTAATTGATTCTTTGACAAAAGTTGTGAGTACTAAGAAATTTTCTTGGTGTAGAAAACCAATGGGCATGGTTGCCCTCAACAATTGACACATTAAGAGTGTGGTCCTTATGAAAATTATCCAACTAGTGGGAGAATGTTTGCCAAGTGTCAAGTATACTTTCTATGTTAGCCTAGATGGAATCAACCTCACAAGTTGATTAGAAAAAATTGAAGCAATTTTAAATTTTTAAAAACTTGGGTGTCATTTTGGATTTTATTTTTTTACCATGCATTTAAGAACTCATGTTTATATTTTGTATGATTTCATGTAATGTGTAAAACTTATTTTGATGTTCCTATTTATAATTGTACATGCTTAAGGGTGAAGGAAAAGAGATTCATTAATGTAGAGAATGATTGAGCTTTTGCAATAGTGAAATATTTTATTATGCTAGATATTTTTTATCTAAAAAGGTTTTCCTAGGTAAAAATACTATGTATTGTATTTTATTTCCATTGTAATAGTTTTAGTTTAAGATAGTATATATGCACTACTATTATACATATTTATCAAGCTTTTTTTCTCCCACACTCTATATTCACTTAAGCTGACATCATGTGAAATTATATTTTATCTCTATATTCGTATATGCTATATGTGATTGTGTTGAAAGATAGGCTTTTACTTATACATATTGGATTGGAATGTTTATTCCTGTGTGTTTGCAATACAATGGCTCAAGAAATGCCAAAAAAAACTCCTAGTTGAACCACTAGAAAATATCAAAGGAGCTAAATAATTTGGTGTCTTAATTAACCTTAATGAATTGCTTAAAAAAGATTTGTCTTGATGTTTTTTATGGGAATGCATAATTCACGTTGGTGGGATTTTTCTCATTATTGCTTGCTATTAGGTAGAAGCTAATTTTAGATAATTGTTGTTGTTCCATAAGAGCCTTGTGAACAACTATAAATTGAATTTATTAATCTTGCTACCATTATTCTCAAGAGTAGCAACAAGATTTTTTTTTCATTCTCTCAAAGAAGGTAGCCACACTGATTGACAAAGCACAATCAAAAGTTTGTTTATATATCCAAATGCATACAACACAAAAGGATAACAAATGTACAATGTAGATATGTAGACATATCTAGAGAAAATTCACAAGTAGATAGATAAGTGCTGCTAACTGAGATGTGTGAGCTTTAAAAAATTTCTACTTTAATTTTTATTTAGCACCTATTTTTGTATGAAAACAATAAAAATCTACATATCAAAAAGTAGAGTTTATTTTTCTTTTTTTTTAAGGTACAAATAAGATACAAAAAGATCTACATTATTGACATGTGAGCAACAAACGTTAAAAAAATAGCTTAATTTTCATCTCACCCTTCTTCATATTGATTAGGTTTTTTCCATACAATCTCAAATGCAAATATTTTTTATAGCTAAAAAAATAAGAGCGAGACCAATAAAAAAATTAGACTTAACCTACAAATATAAAATACAATCCAACAAATTAAATAACATTAAAAACTAATTTGACATTTTAGAGAACATAATTTATGAAACAAAACTAATATTGATAATCTAGAAATATAAATTCTTATCATATTATAAAAAACTAACAATACAATTGAAAAATTCTATAAACTATTTCAATTTAAAAAACATCATAAATATTATCATCATTTAACTTAAACTATAAGAAGCATGTTCAAACCAATAAGCATTGATAATCAAATTATTTAAGCTCTAAAAATCCAAGAATAGAGGAGGAAGAAGCAAGCAAGTTCAAACCAATAAGCCATTTTGGCCTGTTCCTCAAGCGTATGGAATATATCCAGTCTTTGGATATTTTTATTTTTATTTTAATTTTAATTGTTATGTTGGCTTCTTAAAGCCCATGGTGGAATGAGCATATGTTAAGTTAATATGATAAAACAATGAAGAAAAAACAATACCCGGTCGATCCTAAATGTATAGGACTAAAACTCATTATCATCGACAGCCAAGATAATGTTAAGGATTTTTTGCAAGTATTTTAAAAAATGATTACAGTTGTAAGATTGGATATTGCAATACAAACGATAACAACAATGAGAAAAAACAATAGGGTTCTTCTATCTAATGGGGCAACCTAATTATCATTGTAATTGTTCGGCTGTTTGTTTTTAATATGTGTAGCTTTTCCTTTGTCTGTAATGTTTGTTGTTTTCCCTTTGAAAGTTTGTATAAATGCGTGCACGGGAGCTTTGATGTTTATTATAGTTTCCAAGAATAAAAAACTTGCAAGATTGGTTGTATTAGAAAGATTGAAGACAGTAGTCAAGATGAAGAAAATGCAGAAAGCAATATCCGGTTTGGTGGTATTGTTAGGAGTGATCTCTGTTAGTATGGCCATCGTTGCAGAAATCAGGCAGTACATGGCAGTAAGTTATTATTGCTGAAATCATTCTTCCCTGTGTTAAAAACTAGAGGAAAACAGATTTTCATGATTAAGTTACAGAATGGTATATTGGTCTAATTTGAGGAAATTTAATGTGAACCTGCAGAATAATGACGTTAGTATAAAGAACAATCGTTGTTACAATTGGCAGCACAACAGACGAGTCGCACAAATTGGAGCAATGGCTATAACAATGCTTGTCTTGGCTCAAATCGTCATAAATGTTGCAGGCGGTTGGATATGCTGTGTTCCCATTGGCAAGAATGATAACTGGGTCGTAGCTATGGTTTACCTTGTTCTTTGCTGGTATATAGTTTTTGTTTTACTCACTTTTTTAATGAATTTAACTGAGTTATATAAATGTCTGCATCTTTTTATGATTAAATTGCTGCAGTCTATTTTAAAACATGAAATTTCTACTGTTCATGATATCAATATAGGAAGAATTTTGGATTTCAACTGTAATGGTTTTTAACGTCAATGTTTCGGATCATATTTCATGATTCATTGTCAGAATGAATTGAAGTTTGAAAAGAGAATTATCATGGAATATGTTCCCAAACATTAATGTTAAAAAATGTTACACAATCAAAATTCAAAAATCTTACTATATTGACAATACAAATGAATAACAACATTGAGAAAAAACAATAGAGTTCTTCTATCTAATGGGGCAACCTAAACATTGTAATTGTTCGGCTGTTTTTTTTGATGTAATATGTGTAGCTTTTCATTTGTCTGTAATGTTTGTTGTTTTTCCTTTGAAAGTTTGTATAAATGTGTGCAAGGAAGTTTTGAAGTGTATGGAAGTTTTCAAGTATCAAAAGCTTGCAAATTTGGTTGTATTAGAAAGATTGAAGACAGTAGTCAAGATGAAGAAAATGCAGAAAGCAATATCCGGTTTGGTGGTATTGTTAGGAGTGATCTCTGTTAGTATGGCCATCGTTGCAGAAATCAGGCAGTACATGGCAGTAAGTTATTATTGCTGAAATCATTCTTCCCTGTGTTAAAAACTAGAGGAAAACAGATTTTCAGGATTAAGTTACAGAATGGTATATTGGTCTAATTTGAGGAAATTTAATGTGAACCTGCAGAATAATGACGTTAGTATAAAGAACAATGGTTATTACAATTGGCAGCACAACAGACGAGTCGCACAAATTGGAGCAATGGCTATAACAATGCTTGTCTTGGCTCAAATCGTCATAAATGTTGCAGGCGGTTGGATATGCTGTGTTCTCATTGGCAAGAATGATAACTGGGTCCTAGCTATGGTTTACCTTGTTCTCTGCTGGTATATAGTTTTTGTTTTATCTTTAGATGAACAATTCCTTTGAATGCAACTGGAGTTATATATATGTTCGTATTTTACATGACAATTGTCTGTCTGTTTAAAAATCATTGAAATTTCTACTGGTAAGATTTTGTGTTTTGATTGTGTAATAGTTTTTAACATCAACGTTTCAGATCATATTTCATGATCCATCATCAGAATGTGTTGGAATCATAGAAAAAAATGATCATAGAATATGATCCAAAACGCTAATGTTAAAAAATATTACACAATCAAAATTCAAAAATCTTACTATGTTGACAGTCCATTTTATTAAAATGACTAAGAGATGGACTCTCGTACTCTTATCTTGGTGGATTGCATAACAGACCACCATCCTCTCCAATCAGTCTACAATCCCTTTGACAATCATAATCTATTGATTCAGAGAAGGCAAAATGAAATTGTTCAGACCCAAATGAATTTCATTGCAAGAATGCTAACTGTGATTATTGGGCATTTGTGCAGGGTTTTCTTTGTTGTTGGAAGTATCTTGTACTTAGCTGGAGCTATTCTTAATAGTAAGGAGCAATATTATTGTTATGGTGTAACTCCTGGGATGTTTG